>SNQJ01S0004572.1:789872-802321 GCA_010110895.2 Picea sitchensis
GAACCAAAAGAAGTAAGGGTTCGATCCCATATGGGCCTGTCGATGTTTTGTTTAGCGAGTCCAAAGACATAAAACTCGAAGGTTTTTCATGATTATAGAGTCTGGAAAAACACTTGAAAGAGAACTCTCTCAGTTCCTTTTTTGTAAAGTAGTTTGACGAGACTGAAAAGGAGATAAACTATCGCTCAACAGACATTTTCTTCAAATACTTTAATGAGCGTGAAGAGAACAAGGTCACTCGGTAATCTTTTCATGTTTAGAGAGTCTGAAAAGAACTTAAATATGGATCCAATGTTGTCATTTTTCGTAATGTTAGTCTCGTGAGGTCGAAAAAGAGATAAATTATCACTCAAAATATGCCCTTTCAAACTGTTTAACGAGTGGGAAAGGAAGCAAGATCACTCGACAATCTTTTCATGTTTAGAGAGTCTGAAAAGAGCTTAAAGGAGACTCCAAGGGGTTTCTTTTTCGTGTATCCATACAGGTCCGAAAAAGAGATAAAAGTCTACCCGGATGCACTCTCATGTATTTACGAGAACGAGAAAGAACAAAGACTAAGCTATGTATTCCCCCAGCATGAAATTTAGTGGCTTAACTCCAGAATGATCAACAAAGGCTGGAGACATGCCCTCCAAGCTTCAATTCATTCACCGACTTTGAAGTTGTCACCAATTTCTCTAGTAGATGAGAAAAAGGAGAAGGGTGGATGAAAAGAAGGTTTAAGAAAGGTGATTGTTTCATTTTTTAATGAGCTTGACACAAGAAAATAACTATGCTCAGGACCTCCGTTTCATTTTTTAACGAGCTTGCCACAGAGAAGAGAAACTATGCTCGTGGTTTCGTCCGGATCATGGCTTCCAAGAGGATAATGCTCTGGAAGGGTAACATGTCAATGGATAAAACGTGGTCATGGCCTCCAGGAGATATTCACTGGATGGAAGATAATCACTCGAGAAGGAACACATGTTGAGGGTCACGATAGGAGTAAGGAGATCATGCTCCAATAATCCTACCGAAGAAATCACCATGTCCACTACTGGATCCAAATCGTTGGAAGTTGAAAGAATGGGAGATAATGAAAAATCAACACCAGGAGGGGAGATAGACGGTATATCTGCCCAAATTTCTTCACGAGGGGTAAGAAAAGAGGATCGGTGACAATTATTATCCCGAGGTAACTTGTTAATGCGAAACATTTCCGGAATAGATTCATCAGAAAGAAAAATTGGGGAAATGCAATCAATCATAGACGAAAAGGAACTCAACCATGATTGCATCGATGAAACATCAGGTGCGAAGAGATGTTGGTCAGTTGACGATTGGGTAGAAACGTATGATGTTTCAGTTGGACTAAGTGGCACGGTGTCACTTGGTGCATCGAATTCCAATGGACAAGGTATAATCCAAGGGTCAGATGATTCCAAGGATTGATAAGCTGCGGTCGAAATCATATGGACGGTGGCTATGTGATGTGTAGTTGGTGGAAGTGGTGTAGGGAAGGTACCCATGAGGCTAGAATATTTCAGTAAGCCAACACCAATGCTTTCATACGTGATCTTGTGGTCTCCCAAGAAAGGAATATTGTTGGTAGCGGGAGCGCGAGCATCAGTCGTGCAGAAATCCAACTGATCAACAGTGACAATTTTTCTCTGGTGAGGAAATTGTACACATCGAAAGACCGATGAGGCAACAAAAATCATATCATAAAACCAACTTCTTCCAAGTAACAAGTTGTAATCAAGGGGAGCATCGACCACCTCGACATCAACAGTAACGGTTTTGCCACCCAATTGGATGGGCAGAGACTATAAAAGCCCATGGGGATGAAAACCTCTCCCATCGAAGGCGTGTAACATCGTTGGGGATTTTTTGAGTGCTGGTGATTTTAAACCTTTCCAACATGCTAACGACATGACACAAGTTGAGGCTCCCTCAACTAGAATAGTTCGATGGATTTGTTGATTGTGAACAACAACATCAACTTGGAAAGAAAGCTAGTGGGAGAGTTGAGACGTGTAATTATCCAGGTTAAACATGATTTGGTTGGATGACTCAGGATCAACAGTACCAAGAGCGGATAAGAGAATTCTACGTTGACTGGGGCAGTGTTGTAGAACTTCTAACATAGACATAGCACACAGTGCTTGAGCCAAATATTCAACAATGTTGTAGTTCTGGGTGGCACGTGAACTAGGATTAAAGGTAGCTTTGTGGATAATTCTCTTAGGAGGGCATAAGATAGATTCGAATGTGGGTTTCTCAATCTGAAGTGGTCCATATGGAGGATTAACCGATGGAAGACTAATAGAGGATGATGATGAATCCGATGAAGTACCGACACCGTTAGTGTCTTTTCCTTTGTCAGGGTTACCTGGTGTGTCGTAGGTCTTAAAGTGAGTGGTCAAATTGATCCCATTAAACATATAAATATGTGCACTCGACGAGGCCTCATCATTAGGTTCGCTAGAACTGCCCCCAGGAGAGGGGGTTTGAGCAACCATGGATTGCTGCTGTGGAAAAGGTTGAGTAAGCACAGCGGGTTGTGACTTCCCTTGGAAAATGTTGGCCACTTCATTGCGAAGTGGACAATCTCGAGTGTAGTGATCGTCACCAAATATAATACATGTGAATTTCAGTTTTCGTTGTGGTTTCTTTTCTGTAGCAGGTGGTTGACTTTTGGGTTGTTCATTATTATTTTTTGATTTATTCTTTGTCTTCTTCTTACCTCCGGATTGTTATGAAGGGGCAGATTGAACTGCATTCACCTTAGAGATCTGAGTTTGGGGGGAGGTAGGGGAGGGTGTAGTCGATTTGAAAAGAGATTGAGTTTTGACGGAACCGATAACACCATCTGCATGAGATGAGGATGATGGCTTAGAAGGATCTGTATTAGCGCGAGCAACATTCGGAAGAAAATCATACAAAGTACCAGATTGGGAATAAACCAAATCTGAATACTGAGCCCAAGCGATGGCTTGTTCCTCTGTGACCGCACCACCCATAGCGACATCGTGAGCGATTGGGGGTAACAGTGATTTAGTAAACCATTCTGCCAAGAGCATGTCAGGAATGAATGACTTGATCATCCTTTGTTGTCGCCTCCACTCATGAATATGGTCAGAGATATGCACAGAGTTAGTTTGACGAAGGGAGGTCAAGAGTTCATTACCTATCTCGTAGTGAATAGGTAGTTGAAAGTGCATGAGGAAAGACGTGGCAAGGGAATTGAATGAAAATAAGCATGTGGTAGTTCAATATACCACTTTGTTGCCGAACCGGTAAGCGTCCACTGGAAAAGACGCAAACGTACAGAATCATCCATGAGGGAGTTTGATGAACACCACAAATGGAAAGTCATCACATGGTTGTTTGGATCTTCGCCAGGGTTTTCGTCAAATTTTGGAATATTAGAAGGAAGTTTAGCTAGAATGATTGGCTAAACTGGTGAATGAGAGATAGCATCATTAGTTAACCGAGACAAGTCTGGGAGATCTAGAGTCGCAAGGAAAGGTAGTTGTCGGTTAATGTGCGAATGATACTGGTGTGGCATAGGAACACCAGTAGGACCATAGACTGGGTTAGGTGGATAGTTGTAACCAGTAGGTCCTCCTACATATGGTTGTTGCTGGCCAGGATAAGTAGGATTCGATGGTGCATGAGAAACACAGGCATAACCCGGTGGGTTCTGAACATTATAGGCCGGGTGATTTATTTTCCCGTGAGAAGGATAAACATTTTTCCCCAGAGGCAGATACACATGAGGCCCATGAGGAGGATAAGACTGTGGTCCCGAAGAACTCTAGGTGGTGTTTTGGATACCGCCTAGATAAGATTGCCCGTAAGATGTTCCGAGAGGAACATGATTGGATACTCCTACTAGTGGGTTATTATACAAGTGCCCCCCAACGTGGGGTTGAGTAAAAGTGCCTCCTGAGGATACTCCCCAGGATTGTGAAGGGTTTCCAGCAAATGGGGGTTTCCCCCCTGCCAGTGGTGGATTTACGACCGGGGTATAACTGGCAAACAAAGGTTTCCCTCTAGGAGGAGCATGAAAAGGGGACTGTCCCCCGGGAGGGGTAGGCCCGCCATGGAAAGGTATTCCTCCAAACGGTTCATTGGATGGTGGTTTCCCTCCAACTGGTTCTGTTGGGCCAGTAGGGGTCTGCATTCTCGGGTGAGAAGATGTCCCAGCAGGATCGTGTGGAACATGCAGAGCTGTAGAGTAAAAAATTATAGAAATAGGGGTAGAGATTGAAGTGGTTTGGGGATGAGTAGAGGTGATGAGTCCAACATTAGGATGGACTTGTGCTGGTGTAGCAGTAGAGAGAATAAATTGATCGACTGGGTGATTCATGGTTTGATTAGATGGTCCTGTTTCACTAGGAGGGTCATGAGAATGAAAGGGTTGTCGAATAGATTCGAAATGTTCATATAGATCGCGTCCCGATGGAGTCCTCCATACAGAATGAGTAGGTGTGTGATTGGTTTCTACTGCAGTGTTAGGACAAACAAGAGTCCTATACTCATCACCAAAGATTGGTTCCATGGATCCCATATATGTCTCGGTAAAGCTCCTCTCCGACGATCGTGAGAGTTCTTCATCTATGACATTCTCAAGGGAGTCTAAATGAACCAAAAGTGGTTCAAGAGGAGTTATCGACACAGGTGTGGTGGGATTTTCAACCATGACCAAAGCGTCTTCTAAGTTATCTAACGGAGGAGCAATAACACTTCCAATGTCAGATTTATTTTATACCTCTCTACGGTAGTTGTCTTCTGGCGGGATAGGAGGTAAGGGTTGATATCCTTCCGGAGGCAGCCCTTGCATCCTACGTGATCGGTGAAGACCTTTATCATCTACAGGCTCAATTGTGGAGAATAACGGAACACACTGGAAATCTAGGCCAACTAAGAAAAAGAAACAACATGCGCTAATGAAATCTAGGTATCAACTAAGTAGACAAAACTTCTCTTGATGACCATATTAGTTGGTGATGAAATCCAATGTCATGTGATCAAGTCGAGAAGGGGCTGGGATATGGTGGAACAGTTGCAATGGCGACGTGCTTAATGGACTTATGCCTTAGTGCAAGCTTCCACGCAGTAATTGTGGATTTACCCTCCAAGGAGCCCGAGTGAGTTTGACCAATGTCTTTTCCAGGTACAATGAGACTTCCCTTCATCATCACCTTGTGTAAGTACCTAAATATTATGGCAACTAAAAATACCAATTCACAGTGAGTCCCTGGGTAGGTACAGTCGACAGTCCGATCCAAAACATATGGGTAGGATAACAAGTCTGAAATCAAACCTAAAGGCTCCCACACATAATCATGGGTATACCTCCAAGTGACCCCCAATATATGATCTGACCAGTACAAACAGTTGAACCACAGAGGGATAATCTCCGTAATTCACATGAATGCGACCTCGTGCGTAACCCCTGTGTGAGAGGGGGATCCCAGAAAACTAATACTACAATTGGATTTGACTCTCCCTAACTCAGGATGCTAATGTTTGTTTTGAAAAACTTTGGAGAGTTGTACTCATAGCCTAATCCAAAGTGCTAACCCTAGTCTACTATTGGTGGAAGATCCTAAAAACAAAAATGTTCTAGATAATTTTTAATTAGTGTTCGTTTTATAGTTGGTCTTTACTCAAAGGGTGCACAAAAGTGAAACTAATGGAATGATGACTCAATTCCCAAAAAGATGCATAGAATATGATAAGCAATCGTTTCTTTTCAATGAACACCTATTTAAGGGAAAGAGAAGGAGTCGTTTTCAATTTCAAACACTAATATGAAACATCTTCAATCAAATGGTTCTCAATCGAATCCAATGCAATGCTAAAACATTTCCAAAAATGCCTTCTAATTATGAAAATCAAGCACTAAAATGTATATTTTTCGTTTGTATGTGAATGATAACTAATTCAATGCGAAAAACTTCTCCTATCAACTACCTTTTCAGATCAAGGAGATTAGATTTCGCACACACAAGACACACCCTCTTGCTGTGATTGAAGCAAGAAGCAAACAGAAGACAAAATATGACAAAGCAAACTCAAACAATTCAAAAAAAAATGAGGTGTTCAAAGAACAATGACCTTCAAAAAACCAAGTGAGAAGAGACATAGACTTCAGATGTCCTTCACTAGAGTTCCCGCTCAGTCGGATAGGAGAGGAAAAAAGAAGCGGATCGATTTGAATCTCTCAACAACAAAAAATCAAAAAGAATGAAGAAGGGAATAAAATATGAACAACAAGGTGTTTACTTCTCAGGAGGAAGCATGTCAAAGGTCAAAGGAAGAATCATTGAATCACAAAGCAGCTCAGGAAGTGAAGAAACAATGTCTGGACCTCCAAAAAATGCAATTTTTGAAGAGGTTTTGTGAAAAAAGGGGCTGGTGCTCTGGTGTAAGGGACACCGGGAATTATAACACTCTGTCCAACACTTCCAGGGAGTGTTGTCACTCTTCTAACATGGGAAAGGGGGCGTCAGCCTAAAAAAACTCATAAAAATGTCCAAAAACCCAAAATTTTGATCAAATTTTGACAGGCAAGCTGAGTGTGATGGGGTAAAGAGTCAATCAGAAAATGCAATCAGATATGAAGGGGTGAACAAAGCCTAAGAAAACAAAGGGTAAGACAAGTCCTATGAGGAAAAACAAAACTAAGAGTTTCGATTCGATTCTCCCCAGTGGAGTCGCCAGTTTCTGTTGAAGGAAAATCTCCTTGCGGATAGGTAGATCTCCTCAAAGAGCTAGACTCTTAACTCTAAGACAGAAAGTGCTTATCATGGTCACTGACTTCCTTTTATATCTAGGTGGACTAGTGTGTGAGGAGGAAGGAGATAAGAAGAACCTTTTACTAGTGTTTGTTCCTGCACGCTTCGAGTTGAGCTCCAATCTTTCTCTCTTCGATAAGCCCTATAGACAAACAAGGTATGACCACTTCCTACTCTATCAAGATTAGTTCGAAATAGTTCTATCTACTAAAGAGACAAATTCATGTGATATTGAACATGAATTAGAAATAAAAAGACCAAGCAAATTTTATTAATGAGGACAAAACATTGCTTACAACCGTAGATTGATTGTAGCAGTTTCGTCAAGTCCTCCTTGTCTACCCCTTGCTCAAACGATCCACGATCCAAATTATGATAGCTTCACCGATTTCTCCCTATGAGATCATAGGTCTCTTAATCCCAAATCATCTCTATTCCAGCACCACTTATAAGATCATAAGTTTGTTCTGATTCTCCCTTTCCAGTGCCCTTTCAGCATGAGAAAGCTTGCTTATATAGCCTTGGAGAGGCTCAACAACTTGAGATATATTTAGGGTGAGTTGAGGATTTTCCTCCTCTAGTTAGGGATATGACCTAAGATCATGGCTTGATTGAGGATTTGAATCCAACTACCTTCCAATAATGAAAGGATCCTTCCCCCATTCATCTCAACAACTTAACTACTGCCCAGAATAGGCAACGCTCCCTCAAAAGGGCCATCAGAGCGCTGTAGCACTCCCTAGTAGGCTTAAGGTGGGCGTCGACACTCCTAAAGACACCAGCGCTTCCTAGAAGGGCCAAAGGATCTTAATAAAACTCCCAGATAGTGTAAAGGGGAGCGCCAACACTCCCAGATGAGGTATAGGGGAGCGCTCTCCTCCAAAACTTAGTTTTTTGAGTGTTTTCAGATGGAAAAAGGTTCATGAGACCAGTTAACCTTTCCTCGTCTTCAAAATCAAGTGTTTGACATGTGCCAAGTGTCCTCCTAATGTCGTTTATAGGCATGACATAGGCATCATGGTAGTATGATTCCCTGACACTTGCGACACTTGCGACCTTTGTAATGACGACACTTGCGACACTATCAAAGTGAGTATTTTTTATGTGTAATAGATACCCACGAAGGTTCTGATCCCATAGTTCTCCTGTGCCTTGGATCCAATGGTCACAATCCCATCGTGACCTCATGAATCTTGAGTTCATATAGCCCTACCCTTGACCACTTCAAGTCGCGAGTTAGTGAAATGCTACTCTCCTGCCTATACAAAGGCTAAGATCAATGGTCAATAGGGCTCCGTCAGATCCTTGGATCTACGGTCCTGGGTCCCATCGCTACTCGTGAAGGCTAAAAGGGGTGAGGTGTTAACGCCTATTCTCCTTCTCTATATCCATCATTCTTGACAGATCTGGGGTATTCCTGAAAGAATTTCAACCATTCATCAACCGAATGATAGGGTATTCTCTCTTTCTATAGTTGGGCTCGCTATCCCTTCTGAGCTTGAATCACGAAATTCAACTTCTCAGGGCTTTAAACTCCCACGACTCCAATACCTTAGAGAGATACCCTTCTAGCCCTAGACTTAACCATTTGTAGAGAAACCAACGATGACATATAAGCATACACATGCATCCATTATTTCCAGTTTAAAACACCAGGCAATCATTCTACACAGAAATTATTATGGGCATATAAACACAAGCATGCATTCATGATATTCAATTCAAAATACAAGGTATAAAACACTTATCAAATCTACTAGGCATGATGCAACTGCTAAGAGGGGTGCTTTTTTCCACCCAACCATAGGCTCAGTGACTCCAAATGGATTTACCACTAGCCACCCCCGAGATAGACCACGATGCTTTGAGGTTCAATCTCCTACTTATAGCTCAACAGAAATCAAGGATGAAGGTTACTCTCCTTCTCCCGATGTAGGAAAATAGTCCAAGACGAAGTTTACTATCCTTTTTCTGGTATTCAGAAATCCCCGTGTTTCCAGGGTTTCTCGTGTCTCTTTCGTGATCCCCGTCGCGTGCACTGCTCTCTCCCTTACCACACTTTCTCTCTTGCCAATTTCTATCTGCAAGGTTGCGTGTGGCATGAATTCCACCATTTTTGGTTAGGTATGAGGGCTATTATGGATGGGAGGTTCACTCCCATCCCCTCATTTAACTCTTGAGGAGCCTCCCCACCTACCAATCTAACGGGAAATCCATTCCAGGATCAGAGAGAAACTTTGGTTTGTGAGCAAGTATATACTAGTACTGTACTGGCTCGATGGAAGTTAACACAACCATTCCAGGTCCCTTCCACCACCTCTCATTAGCCATCATGGTCTCTTTTAGAAAATCCCCCTCCCAGCAGTCATGCAACACATATTCATAACATAATTTACATTCATCGACCTTTTATGCAAAGGTTCGTCAAGTCAAACATTCACATCTTTGAGTTTGCCATAATTCCCTGCCAATATAGTTATTTTTTACAGACTGGGGGAAACATGGTGTTACAATTCCCTCCCCCTTAAAGGAACATCATCCTYGATGTTCTATCTATAAACATGATGTGTATGTACAGAAGTAAACAAAATCAGATATGMTTGTTTCATGGCATATTCCATTTCCCACGTAGCCTCATCTGGGCCAAAATGTTTCCACTGCACCTTGACTTGTGCAATGGTTCAGTTCTTGAGTGGGGTTTCCTTTCTATCCAGTATGCATTGAGGTTATGGAAGGAATTATCCCTTCGGTTCCACCTATATCACAAACCAATCAATTATATGATTAGAATCATGTGCATATCTCTTCACTAATGAAACATGGAAAACATTATGTGCTTTTACTGTAGGAGGAAGTGCTAGCCTATAGGCTACAAGTCCCACCCTATCTAGAACTTCAAAGGGTCCACAATACCAAGGTTCCAACTTGGCACAGGCTCCCATCCTCAGGGAACTCTTCCTGGGCCTAAATCTAAGATATACGTGGTCTCCCGTCTTGAATTCTCTTGGAGTTCTCTTTCAGTTGGCGTAACTTTTCTGTCTATTTTGAGCGATCTTTAGATTTTGTTTTATCTGAGTCACTTGTTGTTCCATTAATTTCAACATGTCGGGTCCAATAGTAACTCTGTTCATGGGATTACTCCAACTGACTAGAGTATTTCACGGTCTACCATAGAGGACTTTGAAAGGGCTCATCTTCAGGGATTCTTGGTAGCCATTGTTGTAGGCGAATTCCACGAGTGGCAGGAAATCTTCCCACTTCTTGGGTTGATGCATTACATGCATTCTTAGCATGTCTTCCAATATTTGGTTCACTCTTTCCATCTGTCCATCAGTTTGAGGATGATATGTTGTGATAAACAATAATTTGGTCTCTAGACCAGCCATCAAGGATTTCCAAAAATTGGAAGTAAATTTCGTGTCTCTGTCAGACACGATCTCTTTAGGTATAACATGTAGTCTGAATATATCCTTCATGAATACACTGGCGATATCTATTGCCTTGCAAGTCGATTTGATGGGGATAGAATGGGCAGACTTGCTCAATTTATCCACCACTACCATGATGGCGTCATTCTGTTTGGTCGATGTTGGTAATCCGATGATGAAGTCCATGGAAATGGTTTCCCACTTCCATTCTGGGATTGGTAGAGGTTGTAATAATCCTTCCGGGTGTCAGTGTTCTTCTTTAACATGTTGGCATTCTATGCATTTGGGTAAGTACTCAGCTATGTCTTTCTTCAATCTAGGCCAATAGAATTGTTTCCTGGTGGTTGTGATCATCTTCTGGTATCCAGGATGACCAGTATATGGTCTTTTATGTAGTTCATCCATTATGAGCCTCTTCAAGTCATCACATTCTGGAATATACAATCTGTTTTTGTATGTTAATAGACCTCCATCTATCATCTGGTATCCTTCATACTTTATTCCTGTGGGTTCTTTCTCCAGGTATGAGGTCACAGTCTGGAAGAATGCGTCTATTTCTTGTGCATTCCTGACCCTTTCCTTGACATTCGTCTTGCATGTGCTCACCCCTGCCAGATGAATTGTTTTCATACTTCTGCTAAGAGCATCAACCACCTTATTTTCCTTTCCCTTGATATGTTTGATTTCGAAATCAAAATCACTAAGAAGGGCCATCCACCTAGCTTGTCGAACATTGAGTTTTGGTTGGTCAAATAGATATCACAATCCACAGTGGTCTATCATAAGTACAAATTTCTTTCCCAGGAGGTAATGCCTCCACATTTTTAAGGCGTGCACTATGTCGGGAAGTTCTAGGTCATGGGTCACATAGTTGACTTTGTTCTCATTCAATTTTTGGGATTCATAGTAGACTACACTTCCTCCTTGCATAAGGACTCCTCCGAGCCCTTCCTTGCAGGCATCTGTGCACATGAGGAAGTCGTTTCCAGGATCAATGATCTTCAACACGGGTGCATGGGTCAGTAGATGTTTTAGGGATTGAAATCTTTCTTCACATTCTTGTGTCCACATGAATTTAGCTCCCTTCTTCTGGAGGGCAGTGATTGGACAACCAATCTTGGAGAATAATTTTATAAATCTCCTATAGTATCCTTCTAAGCCCATAAATGATATAATATATGAAATATCCTCTGGGGTAGGCCATTCCATGATAGACCTGATCTTGTTAGGGTCTATTGCTACTCCTTCTTCGGATATGACATGGCCCAAGTAATGTATCTGCTTCTAGAAAAATCACACTTGCTGAATTTGGCATAGAGCTGATGTTCTCTTAGCACTTGCAGCACAAGTCTAAGATGTTCCTCATGTTCCTCTCTATTCTTGGAGTAAACTAATATATCATCAATAAAAACCAGTACAAATTTGTCTAGGAATTTGCTGAGCACATTGTTCATCAAGCGCATAAAAGTTGCAGGGGCATTGGTTAATATGAATGGTACTACCACAAACTCATAGTGACCATATCTCATCCTGAAGGCAGTTTTGTGGATGTCTTCACCCTTGATTCAGACATTATGGTATCCAGATCTCAAGTCAATCTTTGATAAGATGGAAGCACCTCCCAATTGATCGAATAGGTCATCGATATTGGGTAAGGGGTACTTGTTCTTTATGGTTACCTTATTTAGTTTTCTATAATCTATGCATAGTCGGAGGGTACCATATTTCTTCTTTACAAACAAAACTAGTGCTCCCCATGGAGACATGCTGGGCCGGATATAGCCTTTGTCCATCATTTCTTTTAGTTGTAATTTAAGCTCAACTAGCTCAAGTGTGCTCACCTGTAGGGTGTCCTAGACACTGGCACCGCTCCCGGTGCAAGTTCTATCGAGAAGTCAATGTCCCTTCTCGGAGGTAGACCATGTAGTCAATGTCCCTTCTCGGAGGTAGACCAGGTAGTCAATGTCAATGTATAGTCTAGCTTTATATGTGGCTAGCCAGTCCATTCCAATCAATAGGTCATATGATCCTAGGGGTAGTATGTTAAGGGTTGCTTGGGTGGGGAATTCACGCATAGTGAATTGGCAAGCTGGTATGACCTCCGCTACCCTTCTTTTGGTGCTAGTGGCTAACTGTACCAACCATGGCTTGGCATGTTTATGTGGCTGTAATTTACACTTATCAACAACCTTAGGAGCTATATAACTCAAATTTGAACCAGGGTCAATTAGAA
>SNQJ01S0004572.1:806418-844705 GCA_010110895.2 Picea sitchensis
TAGAATGTACACCGCTATAACATGGAGGATGTAGGTTGAGAACTTTGTAGCAGTATGACAATGTTGATCTGTGGGCATTCTGATTGTGATAGAAGGATGTAATTTTGAGTAGTAATATTTTTTTTTTCATTGAAGTCCTTGTAGTTATTGAAACAGGTTCCTCCTTCTTAGCCTAAAACTGTTAAGCAATGTACATTGTCTTTTGATAGTGGAATTGGTCTTACAATGTACATTATCTTGAACTTGTAGCCAACCTATAAAAATGATACCTTGAAATTTTGGAGAATTCTTTATTTTGATCGATTCCATAGCTCTAATTGAATGATGTTTCATTTTTCTTCATCTTATTGATAATGAGTATACTGGAGTGATATTTTATTTGTATATGAGTTACTTGGGGTAGTAACCTCTTGTAGAGTGCTTGAAATATTGGCAACCATAATGTTTTTGAATAATCTTGTGAGTATAATGGTTGGATGTTGAATCTTTATATATGACTATGGAAAAGATCTCTGGAAGCCCTAGTTCTTCCATGAAAACTCGATGAAATCAGATTGCCTAATAAATGATGATTTAATTTAATGAGACCCATCATAACTTACTCTAGATTATGCTTTTTTAAATATCATAGATTTAGCTTGAATAATAGTCATGACTATAGTATTGATGGAAATATCTAACAACATTATATATGAAATCCATATTTTAAATGTACTCAGACATTCAATTGTATGGATTCTATATCAAATATCTTAGTGGCGGTGACATTCTTTACAAAACTTGATTTTGATAGTTGTGTGATCCATTGTTTTTTTCCCTATGTCACTCAACCTCTATGTTTAAGATCATCCATCAAGATGTTGTGTATATGGTATGAGTTATCCTAGAGTTATCGAGCTCAACAATTTTTGTAAGTCTATGCTATTGAGGGATATATGGTTGATGTTTATCCTATTTCTTGAAACTTGTAGTTGGATCCTTGATACTTCTATAATTCCATCAAAGAAAGTTAAATAGGCATAAATAAGGTATAATGTATTTGAAATGACGTAGAGGGGAATCATTAGGATAATGTTTCCTTTTTTTAATATTTTTTCTCAGAATAGACTTCCATTTTTGGTTTTCAGTTTTGTTATGCCTAGTGGTGCCTCATAGAGGTTTTCAGCATCAAGAAACATTTTATTCTGAGAAACTTAGTTTTCATGCCAAGCTCCATCTTAAGATGCCTCAAAATAAGTTTTCATCATACGACATATATATTTCATTTAATTTTTATTTTTTTTCATGATATGGCTGTTTTATTCCGTATGGAAGGTAGGGGTTCCATCAATCACAAATAGTTGTGGTTGGCCTTCAGAAGGTCCTAAAACTCCTTGTTGTTTTTGGATTCATATTGATTCTTCTATTTGAGCTCAGGAGGAAGAAAAACATGGTCGTTATGAATTCCAATATATTTCCTTGGCATAAACTAACCAACTTCTTGGAGGAACATGCATATATAAAATATTAGGTGGAACCATTTGCACTATTGCTTTCATTTCATGCTAATCAAGCCTTATTCTATTTGACCCATACAAGAGTTTTTCTTCTGAATAATCTTTTGAGATTTTTTTTTTTAAGTGGATGTTTTTGTTTCCGTTCTATAATTAATTTTGAGTTCTTAGTTCTTGCATTGGGAAGATCACTCTTCCTTGCAAAACACTTAAAATATTAACTTGAATTTGTAGAAAATTTCTTTGGACTATCATCTTCTTATCAACTTTAATGATAGTTTGTGGCGACCATGATTTTTTTAAATAATTTTTATAAATATCAATGCTATGTCTTTTAAGATTATGGGAACCTGGAATTCAACTTTCACTCCAAATACTCTTCGAAAACATACTTCTTACGAAATTGTTCCTCAAATTACTCCCATGTCATAGAAAACGTACTCCACCCAAATTGTGGTTCTAGAGTTCTCCACCACAGTAAGGCACTTTCCTTAAACTATTATATGTCCAACCTAGCCTTCTTATTACTATAGTGATTTCGTAGAGAAAAGAATAGGTTCATGTTTTCCAACCATGATTCGTATTATTCTGAGAACGAAACAAGACAAAAACAAAAATATAGAAGAGAACACAAAAATACAATGAAACCCAACTTCTATTAATGAATAAGATAGAAAAACATTGTGGAACACAAACTTGCATAATGATGTAGCTTATCTCTGGAAATAAAGAGATGTTGTCTCTAAAAAGAAAGAGATGTTGGATACGCTTCATTCGCAACAAGCTTTACATCACACTCCATTGCATGCTTGAATGGCCTCCTTAACCTCAATTATATATGAGAGAGTGAGAGGAGAATAATTCCCATGATGCATGTGGGATAAATTAGTCTAAGTTTATAAAATGCCATATGCATGTAAAATACTAGGAATTCTTGGGCAATCACCATCCCAGTATTACTCTAGCCCGAGCGCGCTTCACTACAGATGTCTAATGGGATGCAGTGCATAAATGTTATGTTGTAAGAATGTACACAAGACCACTAGGAAATAATTACATGATGTCTGTAATTAACAAATGAATATGTCATTACATTTCATTCCCCATCAAAAGAGTGAATATTATGGTTTATCAAAACCATATGCTTGAAATTTTGATTCAGTGGAAGAGTTGGATGGACACTGAGATCCACCTGGATCATTCCTACCCCCTTATGAAGAAATGGTCCCCATTGCGTAAAGTTCCCTCGGGATATGGAGAAACTTCTACTGAATTTGAACCTTGGTGAGTCGCTTTCCTTGTTGAAGTAGATGTCCTCCTTGTACTTTGCCTATGGAAGGATGTCATGAACTTTGCTACAGTGAACTCTAGTGGGGAAAATATGTGTATGAGTGTT
Organism: Picea sitchensis; assembly: GCA_010110895.2. Taxonomy (NCBI): domain Eukaryota; kingdom Viridiplantae; phylum Streptophyta; class Pinopsida; order Pinales; family Pinaceae; genus Picea; species Picea sitchensis. The sequence continues at coordinate 809,308 of SNQJ01S0004572.1, forward strand.
TTGTCTTGGTGATGTGAGGCAAGTTGCATGACTCTACCCAAGGATTATGAATCGAGCCAGTAGTTCTCATATTGTAACTCTATTTTTCATAATAATACAAGCTAGGTGTTTGACACTACTGGATCTACCCACACTATGTATCTATGTCTCTTGTATGTTTCACAAGTGTTCTCTTGTTTCACATGTTTTGTGATTGTATGCTTAAATGAGACACCAAATATAGACTTATCTAGATTCAAGGACATGTCATACTATCTACAACATGGAAATAGTTGTCTCGGGTGATTAAAAGTATCTCCTAATAGATTGGAATGAATAGTATGGTCATCGAGGTAAACCTAAATAATCATACCAATTAAGTCATTGAATGTTATGTGTGTATCTCTCTAAAAAGCGGCACCTGCATTGATTAGAACAAAGGTCATTCATTCAAAAGTGAAGGTGCCCCACTGAGTAGTGAAGGTGGTTTTATCATGATCTTCTCACTTGAGGTGAATTTGATCATAGCCTAAGAATCCATCAAGCAGAGACATCATTTGGGATCCTACAACTTGTTGCAGGAATAGTTCCATGTTGGGGAGCATAAGGTTATCCTTCACTCTTTCCTTGTTAAGGGTGCAAAATTCTACACATAGTCAAATGCACCCATTCATTTTGTGAATTAGGACCAAGTTAGAAACCCACTAAAAGTACTTGACACAAAAGTCAATAATTATCTCTCCTTCTTCTACTTCCACCTTTGTTTCTTTTTGTTTACTTTTCCTATTGCTTCATTTTCCCTTTTATTTTTCTCTGCTATTGAAGAAGGATCCTATGCCTCAATTACCTATGTATCCTCTCTTGGTAATGGTGTTGTATTTACCCAGTTAATTTCTTCTGAGTCAATGGATTAAACCACCTCTATTTCTTATGCCCTTACCTATGATTTTGAAGAAGCATATTCCTCTCTAGCTACAAGGTCAAATCAATCAAATGGATCTGTGGATGTCAGTGGTGGGACTGGATATAGAACCAGTTATGATATTGGCATTGAGCATCTTGTCAACTTCCCTCCTAATAGTGGTCTAAAAGGCTAGAGTAACTAGTTGTTGTCTTTGCCAAATAGGAATAGTGTTGTATTTTATAGTAATAACATGATGGATAATTATCAAGTCAAAACCACAAAAGTCATCATACAAATAAACAAAGACATCCCTGAATTCAAGTAATAAAGTAATATTATTTTATTTTCTAACTCGAAACAATTAACGCTTATAGGCAAAGTTTTAGGGTCATCATCTGCACCAATATTCATAAGGATAGTGTATGATACCTTTCTCTTTAAATCCTCTTGAGAGGATTTGTTCTTACTCCCAACATCACTTAGGGAAAAGGAATTATCCAAAGGTCGTAACCCCTTGGGAAACTTGTTTTTGTCTATGAGAATGACATTAGAGTATTAACTTGGTCTCAATAAGCAAAAGGAAACAAATGTCCCTATCATCCTAGAAAAGTTTCCAAGAATCATCATTATCAAGTAGGTGAGGTTTATATAAATATATCATAGGCTGGCTACAATGGTTAGCCAATATATATCTCTCAAGTCTAGTAGTATAAGGGACTAGCTTATCAACTATACAAATTTTCTTCTCTACAACTATTTCCAACTCTTCATGTAGATTCTAATGTAGATTTTTTTTTTTTTAAACCTATAGGAGGTGTGGAAATAGCGATGAAAGTTTATCACAAACTTTTTTATTCTACCAAGAATTTTTGTGGCAATAGCGATGAAAGTTCATCACAATACAAAAATGATTTTTACTCTACCAAGGATTTTCGTGGCAATAGCAACAAATGTTCCACGCATTTTCATCACACATATAGCATCTGCGTCATAAACTGTTGGTGAGTCAAGGATTTTCATGGAAATAGCAACGAAAGTTCATCGCAACTTTCCACGCTTTTTCACCACACATATGGCATCTGCATCGTAAGTTGTTGGTTAGTTTTTTACTTTGGAACAATTTTTTCCACGCCTTTCAAGGTAAACCTATATTGAGGATGATGACACATGGTGGCATTATGTCGTCTCTATTTCCATAAAAACCTGGTTTGTGGATATAGCGACGAAAAAATTTAGTCTTTGCTTTCGTGGAAAGTGTTACGGATATGTGTGGAAATAGAAACTAAAAACCGTGGCAAATTTGGTCATATGTAGTAGTGAGTGATGTGCATTTATTCCCTATCATTACTCAACAATTATTCCCTACTACTACTCTACATTTATTCCCTCCCACTACATTTCATTTAGTCCCTGTTATGTCTATGCATTTATCCCTTCTCCACTATAGGATTGTAAGGTGTATGACACATCTTCTCCAACATTACTCGCCCCTCAAGTTGACAATAATTTGCATGAATGGTATCTACTACACCAAGAGCATCAAGTGATCTCCAACCATTGGCCCATATAGTGAATTTTAAGCCCTAGACAAATCCCTGTGTTATGTATAAATTCCCTTATGAAGACCTAGATATTGAATTATTACATTTCTAGTGTCATATTTGTATGTAGGCTAGAATCTTTCATCGCACTGTTTAATTATAATTGTACCCTTTGTCTCCTATATATACCAAGGATACCTAGTCTTAGGATCATCTTACCACACCTAATATTGTATTATGAATTGGATATATTATAAAAGGGGGTTTCCTCCTCGAAGTGGACTATATTCATTGACTTCTTATCATTTTTAAGGAACCAGATCATAACATTTGGTATTAAAGCATCGATCTTAGGGTTTTTCTTATTCAAGCATGTCATATTAGAATTTTCGCTATAAATTTTGTCTGGGCCGCTTCAAACAATGAAATTTGAAGGTTACTTATATATCAAGGTATCTGTGGTAAAAAATTTAGGTTCTATATCATTATACGTTCAAAGATATGCATTGTGGAAGATAAGGGTTTTGCCTCATCCTGAATTTAGTTTTAACAAGTCATCTTGGGATTTATTTTATAACTTATTTTTTGTGAGGTTTCAGACAATAAATTTTGTGGAGATTGAGGAGACATCTCTTGGTAGAATAGGTCCAAATTTTGGATTATGGTTCACTACACTTTCAGATATATAGTCCATGTAAGACAAGGATTGTGATTAATCCTGAAATCAATTTTAAAAGAGTCAACTTGACATTTTCACTATAAAAATGTGTTTGCGAAGTTTATGACTCTGGAATTTTTATAATCTTGAGGAGACATATCTAATTACATATGAAAAAAAAATTATATTTTGAATCATTATAATTTGTGATATATATCTCATGGAGGTTGGGGTTGTTTACTAATCCTAAAATTAGTCTTAAACATGACATTTTGGTATTTTTGCTATAATTATTTATTAGTGAAGGTTCAAAATGTGAAATTTTTAGGAGTTTAATAATATTAGAGTACTACATATAAAAATTTAAAACCTAGAAGGGTTCAAAGTTCAGATATATATCAAGCCAAAGGTCGGCCATCCAAACATACTCCAAATTAAGGGTTTCAAAGGTACATAACTTACAATTGGTATAAATGTTTATTGAAAGATTTGTTTTTGGTGATTCAAAACTTGTGATAACGAGTAAATATATGAGAAGTGTTATTTTATTACATGGCTCCAAAGGTTATTCCAAAATTTATCTCACCAACTAAACCTCCAAAGATCTCAACCATGAATCAAGAAGAAAAAGAAGATTTTTTTTCCAAATGGTAAATGTGGAAAAGAAGATGGATCAAGTGGAAAAGAATATGGATGACATGGAAAATAACATGTATGAAAACATGAAAGAGATGTATGATATGAAAAAACATATGGAAAATAAGGTGTTAGAATTGAAAAATTCTATGTCTTCCATGATATTCCATGATCTAGATGAGAGACTCCCTAAAGGAGATATGAAATTTCAAGGAAATCATGAAAATGCAGAGGAAACAAAGATTGAGTCCTAGAATCATGATTATTCATCACTTCAAGTTCCAAATCATCAAGGTTTAAATGTGGCACCAAGGAACTACTTCATTCCAAATATTAATATGAGGAACTTTGATCGTAAATATCCTATAACATGGATATTCCAAATGGAGTAATTCTTTGATATACACCAAATTCATGTTGATTATTTGGGTTTATTGTCATTGATGTCAACCCTTGAAGAAATTTTGGTGCGGTAGCACAAAAGTTTGGGTAATGGAACCAAGTTTGTTTGATGTATAATGGTATGAGTTTTAATATAATTGAAGGTACAACTATTCTATATGGATAGTAAATGTCATGCCATTTCCGATGGTATGTGGAACGTCACATAACTCCTCACAGTGAGAGAGTTATGGCCATGTGAAGTTGGAGAACCCTCATGAGTCATCTAGAAGCCCCAAAAGGTCAAAGTAGTCAAAGTGGTTGCAAAGAATAAATTATTTAAATAATAAAGTGAAGTGATGAGTGCACTATAAGTCAAAGTGGATACAAAATAAATTATTTAAATAATAAAGTTAATGGAGAAATTACTAAGTGGACAAGTGGTTAGACGTGGGTTAGCCTTAAAATAAGGAAAGTGGTTTAAGATGGTTAGAAGGTAACCCCTTGAGGAAGCTACATAAAATTATAAATAAGAGGAAAGGGTGTCTCATTTAATCATCACTTGAGAATATTGAATATCTACAAGTGACTGAGGTAACCAAAGGATATCTAAGGAGAATTTCAGAGGGAAGGTGAAGTAAAGAAGGTAGAATTCAAGGGAGGATAAATTATTTTGATGATTCTTTCTAAGGTATGTTATTTATAGGTCATCTCACCATTTTTGCAATAATGTTTTTTCTAGAATGATTCAGAACATGAAATATGGAGATCGTTGAGGAAACATATCCAAGTTGTTGTGATAAAAAAATCAACTTGTGGTTCGTTGTAGTTTTGGAGTTACACTCCGTGGAAAATAGTGTATGTTGCTAGTCCTAAAACTAGTATAAAAAAGGTGTTTCGGGTAAAAACATCATATCTTCTTCATAATATATCCAAATTCATTAAGACCAAATGTATTGGTTAGAGTACAGTCTACAATATGTTTTCTACCATTTTCAGATCCATACAACAAATATTTCATGCAAGGAATGCTCTACAATTTCGCTCTCTAGAATAATCCATAATTCAACAAGGTATACCATTTGTCTTATAAATCCTTTTCTGAGAGGTTCCAAGTAGTGAAACAAGGAGGAATTTCATAAAATACAATGAATAACATTGTGTACTATTTTCAGATCTTAATTCATTACAGGTACATAGTTATGATTATTTCAAGTTAGGGTTGTTGACTACTCCAAAATTAGTCACGTGAGACTAAAGTAATGTTTGATGAAAATGATAGTCTCTTGTTGTTAAAGTTAAGGAAGGTTTGTAGGTATGTGATCATATATATCAGGTCTATTACAGAGTTACAAATCAGATTTGGATGATGAAATTGATGAGGGATTTTGGTTGAGGTACATGTTGGGTACATAGTTGAGACAAGTAGTTGATATGTCGGCACATACATGAGGTGTATAGTTGATGATGTTGGTAAATATTGATGATTCATAGTTTATGTGTATTTGATGCATGATTGGTACATATTTTGTGCATGGTTGATGCACTCGTTGATGGTACAGGTTGAGGTACAGGTTGGTGCATGGATGATGCATTTTTTTATGGTACAAGTTGATTACAGGTTGTTTGGTATAAGTTATTACAGGTTGATTGGTACATTTTTACAACAGTATATCTCACAGTGATAGTGTGACAGTGGTTCCATCATTCTATTTCTATTTCAAGGAGGTTGGACGGGGCAAGGATAGGTGTTTGTAGCCACCTTTCGGTTGTAGTCGGAGAACATAGGGGGTTGTAGCCTCCTTCTAGTTGTAGCCAGAGAATTGGGGAGTTGGAGCTTCCCTTAGGTTGTAGCCTAAGAAACTAGGGGGTTGGAGCCTCCTTCCAATTGCAGCTAGAAAACAAAGGAATTTTGTGCTTCCAATGAATGTAATTCTTAAATACATATAAGAAAAAACATTATGTGGTTTTCTCCCACTTTGGGTTTCCACGTAAAAACACTGGTGTATTGTGTATGTGTATGATTATTCATTTGTTCATTGTTTATTTACTCTGCAACTATTGTATGATAATGCTACATTGATATAACACTTTGATTTTATGGTTAAAAAGGATTAAATTTCTCTATTATTGATTCAACCCCCCCCCTCCCCCCCTCTTAGTAATCCAACAATGCCAATATTACAAAAGATACATATTGCATCCTTGTATTTAGAAAATGATCAATTTGTTTGTTATCAATGGATTTGTGAAAGAAAAAATAATTCTATTATCTCTTGGCCCATTTTTATGGATGAATTGATATCACATTATGGGGATATTAAGAGAAATACATTATTTAGTCAACTAGTAAATCTTCGGGAAAAATGTCCAATTACAAAGCACATTCAACAATTCCAAAAGATCAGTCTCAAGGTAAATAAAATTCATGAGGATAATTTGTTAAATATATTTATGGAAACTCTAAAGAATAACATTCAACATGAGGTGCATCTCTTTGAACCTAAATCCCTAGAGAAATCTTTTAGTATGGAAAGGAAAGTGGAAAACAAAACTATGGCTATGAGAAGGGTGGACCCTAGAAACTATAGAGAGAACCATGTTCCTTATCCTAACCTCAATCAATAAACAAGGTTGAAACCTCAACAAATGGATGAATGACTAACAAAGGGACTATGTTTCAATTGTGGCAAAATTACAGTAAGGGGATAAATGCGGTGAGAAGAAATTATTCTACATGGAATGTGAGGAGAAAGAATATCAATAATGGGAACCATCGCAAGATCTAGATATTGAAGATATTTCTCCAACAATATCTTTCCATGCACTGGTTGGAATAATACTCCACAAACTCTCATGATACAAGGAAACATAAAAAATAATAAGGTAACAGTGTTAATTGATTATAATAGTACCCTTAACTTGATCAATTACAAATTAGCAAAAAATCTCAATTTCTTTGTATATCCAGCACCAGAGTTTCAAGTAATGATTTCATATGGAGGTACCATAAATTGTTATCAGAAGTGCCATAATATTAATCTCAATATGGTGGAGTATTTTTTGTATAGTCCCATGATCGTTATCCAAAAGGGTAGTGATGATGTTGTACTAGGGGTCTAACGGCTACAATCATTGGGAACAATGCCCCTTTATTTTGAAGATATTTTCATAAGATTTTCCTCATAAGGAAAGGAAATTGAGTTTAGATGTATCCAATGGAAACCCTCTAAGGTGATAATCTCTAATAGAATGACAAAATTACTCAAAAAGGGACACCATGGTGTAATTTCATAATTGTGCTCACTAGATATTCAAACATATATTTCCTCTAATCCCTTGGATCTCCAAATAGTTATAAACAATCATTCCAAGGCATTTGGATAAATGCCTAAGGGTCTTCCACATACTCGATATGATGACCATGCTATTCATTTGCAGCCAGGAAGTGTACCACCTAGCATTATGCCTTACAGGTATCCATATGCACAAAAGAGTGAGATTGAGCATATTATCCAAGAAATCTTAGAGGTCGACATTTTTCAACCTAGCCAAATTTATTTCTCTTCACGAGTGGTGATGGTTACAAAAAAGGATGGGTCATGGAATATGTGTCCATATTATAGACAACTCAACAAAATGACTATCAAAGATCAATTTCCTATTCTTGTCATTGATGAATTATTAGATGAATTACATGAAGAAAAATTATTTACTAAGTTGGACCTTCGTGCGGGATATCATAAAATCAAAATGAGGTAGGAAGACATTCCCAAAACAAAATTTAGAACACGAAGTTCATTATTAGTTTTTGGTTATTCCATTTGTACTTACTAATGTACCTTCAACATTTATGTTAGTCCCTAAAGTTGCACTTGACTATGAGAGGGAAATCTAGGGCATGATCAAGTTATGGCAATGGTTTTATAAAGAATTTTCTGAATAGGTTTTAAAAATTGGTTGAAAGTTGGTTCAACGATTCAATAAAATATATAGCTCAATGTAAAAGCAAGTAAACATCCCACTGACTTAGTAAATGATAGAAACTTTAACATATCAGATGGTAAGATAAATAAAGAAAGGAACATATATGAGTATCTAATTTGTCAACTCACACATGGATTTCTCATTTCAAAATATCATTAAGAAACACAAACATGTACTTTAAAACAATCTTAATTATGAACAAAAACAGTAAAATTTTCACTGTGTCACTCACAATTAAGAAAGCATATGCTTTGCAACAAAATAAATGTATTCAAGTAAGAAAAGAAATAGATAAAAATATGAAAATAAGATCTAAGCATCAAAATTCCCTTTCCATTTAGCTCCAATATGAAAATATTGTCTTCTCTTACAGTGGAGTCCTTAAAACAATAGGGATTGAATTCCCCAACTAATCGACCCTCATAGAGTCTTTTCAATGTCTTTTTAAAGAACACAAATTACTCCTGTAGATCCTATTTTTTAGATTACAGTTTTTCAATATGATCATATCAATTGACTATTTCCTAGGAGATAAAATCTCATATGAGCACTTCTAATGTCATTCAATTCCTACTGGATGAAGGAGAACTATAATTTAATAGGCTCAATAACCAATCTGAATATAGATCAGGAGACAAATTGATAAATATTCGCAAATCCCACAAAAAGAGGAATATTATCTTGTTGAGATGATTCATCTAAAATACCAAAAAGTTCCATTTGAACGAAGTACTAAGAAAAAAATGCTCATCTTTACTATATTGGTAATAGCACTGAGAAATCAAAACTGAAGCATATTTTCCTTGGATTTTCATGGTATGATAACTACAGAAACTCTAGTGTCTCTCTGTTTGAGATTATTTGTTAGCACCACATTATGCCAATATAATCTTATATTGGATTATCTTACCTCCTTTAGCAATTCCTTCTTCTCTTTCCTTTTCCTTTTAAAATCTTGTATCTTTTCCTGTTGTTTAGAATTCCATTGCTCAACAAAGGACTTTTCTTTCTTCAATTTCTTAATAATACCCTGCAACTCTTTTACTCTTTCCTTTTATTCCCTTCCTTCCACCTTGAATTATGCATATTCTTCTACTGGCACAGGTAAGTTCAAATATATGGAAGATTGGGGTTTCCTTAGCTTAATTTCATACTTTGAGGATAGCCCAGTTCTAATATCCTCTTCTTAAGTGCTTTCTGATTCTTTGGTTTCTAGAAGATCTTGCAGCTGGTCTATTTATGGAAAAAGATCATTTTTCTCATCATTAATTGCATCTCTGCCTTTGAATGTAGATTTGGTGATTGAAGTTGAATTTGTAGCTTCCCTGGTTATAGGCCTCCTTGAATACTGTGAAATATGTTTTCCCTTTTCATGTTTTTTCCTCTGTTCTTCAGATTCCTCCTCTAATCTGTGTGAAGAAAAAGCCAAGGTCTGTTTTCTTTTATCTCTTTCTTAGTATCTTTTGAATTTTCTTCTATGATAATATGGTTTTCCTTCTTGATAGAAGGATGAAACATAACCTTTGAATTCAGTCTGAATTTGTTTCCAGCCCTGGTAGAATTTATTCTAGGGTATTTAGGTACATGTGTCTTCTTCTTACTCTATTTCTTACTTTTTGCGGTCTTCTTTCCTGTAGGTTGTTTCTTCTGTTTATATGGACTTTGAACTGGGCTTGAGGTGTAATCTTTGGGTTCATCAGGTTCCCTTTTAATATCTGGATCAAAATGGATATCAGTCTCTTCATCAATTTTATGTTTCTTACCTCGACTGGTAGTGCCTTTCTCATTAAGTTTACCCATAGGAAAATAACCAATGGATTGTTGTGTTTGTAATTTTCTCTTTCCAGCATGACTTACCCTGGCTGGAGGGGAATTTTCTTTCATCAAAACCTGAGTGGCTTGAGAGGTCTATTTAACTTTTTCAAGTTTCTTCTCCTTGAAAGTTTTAGACTTAGTTTCCTATGGATTAGGTTTTAATGACTGGATTACCTAGTCCCAAGACCTCTGAACACCATTTAAGGAAACTACTACCAACGTTTTGATCAACCCTTGATGAAAAATAATGTTCTTTGTTGTTGCAGGATGCGACTGAATCCTCTTAGACATCTTAAATAAACGTTTTAATAAGAAATAAGGTAGGTTAAGAGGGTAATCACCATTTACATGGATTAAAAGTCTAATATGATAAAGATGAACCAGAGAAAATATGCCTTCACATGTAATGTACCTATGAATAATCAACAAATTAGTATGTCATTCTTTCCTCACCCAACTGTGTGGGATACCTTGGCTCCAATTGGGGTTTTTCTTTTTTGGAACTAAAAACTGATTTACAAAATCCATAACTACATTTTCTTTCTTCCACCATCTTTGCCCATATATTGGTAACCTGCAAGCTTTAGCTATGGAATTCTTTGTCATGTGCATGAGGAGTTTACCAACCAAATATTCAAAACCATCAAAATTATGTGCAAATGTCATAGAAATCTTCTCGTCGTGACCTTGGAATTTTGAGAAGAAGTCAAACCAACCTGCATCCTTAAACTTGTGTGCCATCTGAGGAAAGACCTTGAGCAATTATGTCCCTTTTGGTTCAAACCTAGTTATCTGACCACTCTTTTTGGGTGCCATGACACTGATACAATCCTGCAGAAAAATTTTCAGAATGTCGAGGGTTTGATCACCAACTTTCAAGGGTTGTTGACTTCTAAGAGTTATTCATTTACCTACAAATCATGTGTAGAATGATAAACATACTAAAATAGGCAAATTACGATTTCATTCATATGAAATAATAATTGAGCGTGTTGATTTGATTTCAAGGTGTCGAGTACATCCCGATCCTCCGATTTAGTTCTCATCATGAGAATTACAACCTGAAATAGATCATATAGATATATGTGTATCCTCTAGTAATGATTTTGAATGTTAGAACATGATCTGAATAAGGTGGCACATGCAGAACTATCATTACTCCCGACACTGCAAGAATAGCACTATTCTTGTAGCGCCCTTTCCACTTTGACAAAATTTGAAAATTCAAACGAGAAAAGTACAAGTGATGTGATAGAAATATTTTATATCATATCCTAATATTTGAAAACTTAAAAACATTTAAAATATGTATAAAAATATTCAAAACAATCTTTCAAGCCAAGAAGGGGAAAACAAAGTTTAACAAAAAATCATGCAAAATGGGTAGAACAGGGAGTAAGGACACCCAATCAGTCAAAAACAAGATTAAATACTAACACTGGCTCTTTATAGGGATAAAGTTTCATGATGAATCTTTAATAACTGCTGACCAATGCCTTCATATCCCTCTTATTCACTTTATTTACCTTCTCTATCATCCTTTATTCAAAACCAAAAAATTGTTAAGAAGCAATTCCATTGGGTATATGGAGCCTTTATTTGAGCTCAAAGGTAAAAACTATTGTACAAACTAGACTTTCTGATTGATTTTAAAAGAAGTAATGTTTCAGGAATCTCCAATTTACTAGGCCTCCTAAAATCTCACTATCATCCAAATTGTGTAAGAGAAAGGAATTGTTGTTCATGACCTTGGCTACTTTGAAAGGACCATACCATAAGTTCTCAAACTTACCATGTTTAGCTTTGTCCTCTCTTCTAGCATCCCATCTCAATACAATATCTCCCTGAAAAATATCCTTCTTTGTCTTTTTTATCAAAAGTTGATTTAACTTTGCTCTGATGAATAACAACTTTCTGATCCAACTTTTCTCTACTTTGTTGAACCTCTATAATTTGGAAAACTCTCTGTTTGATGTCATTGGGTTCTGTTAACTCCTCTTGCAGAAATTTAAGAACAGGTAAACCAAATTGAGTTGGGAAAACATCCTCTATTCCATACACCATTTGTAAAGGGGAAGTTCCAATATATTTCTTAGTACTGATCCAATCATCCCATATGGAAAATTTTAATTTGGAATCCCATGACCTTTCGTTTTCTGTAAGTAATTTTTTATTAATCCTTAGGATGATTTTATTGGATGATTTTGCTAACCCATTACCTTGGGGATAATAAGGAGTGTAATCGACCAATTTGATGTTATATTTGCTGCAAAAGTCAACCATTGAATTTTATTTGAAAGCTTGAGCATTGTTAGTAACAAACTTCTTAGGACAACCAAATCTAGAAAACATATGCCCTTTGAGAGAATCCATGATTACCTTGTCTGTTGCATTTTAGGTTAGGATTTCTTCAATCCACTTGGTAAAGTAATATGTGGTTGTGATTATCCATTTATGTTGTCCAGAAGATGAAGGATGGATTTCTCCAATGAAGGATAGGACCCATTGTTGAAAAGGTCCATGAACATTGATGGGTTTTAAAGGTGGTGACATAAATTTATGTTTTCCTGCAAACTTTTGACATGGTCCACATGCCCTCACCTGAGAAAATATATTAGAAACAAGTACAGGACAATAGTAACCTGCTCTTAAAATTTTGAAAGAAGTGGCTTTCCAATTGTGATGTCCCCCACAAAATCCCTAGTGTAAATCACAAAAAATCTGTTTTGCTTCCTCTTCATCAACACACCTCAACAAAATTCCATTAGGATCTTTCCAAAAAAAGATTTGATCAATAATGCAATATTTCATTGATTTCAATTTAAGTGATCTGAACTTGTATTTATCTAAATCATAAGGAGACTAAAAATTTAGCAGAAAAAAGATAATGTATTTATACCATGGAGAGGAAGAATATATGTGTCTTACCTGTGAGCCAGTTTCCTCAACCTGAAATGATGAATTTTGTGATTTGCTAGAGAAATGATATAATCTAGTTGCTTTGCAATTTAAATCTATCATCAATTTGGCAAGGCCTTGTCCTTTTATTAAATGAGTGGGATTTATGGTCAAGTTGTATTCCATAATTTTAGTTATCCATTTCCCCCTCTTTCCTTCAAAATCAGGTTGGACTAAAATTTCTTTAACTGCACTACTTGGCACATATGCAATAATATCAGATTGTAGGACATATACCCTGAAAGATTTTAAAGCCTTCACCAGAGCATATGCATGTTTTTCCATAATATCATATTTTAGTTCAAAATCCCTGAGAGTCTTTTTGAAGAAAGAGATAGGTTGTGCATACCCCTGGTCATTTCTTTGTAAGAGAACAAAAGCTATAGTGTCTTCAGAGGAAACTGAAAAAATCAAAAACTCCTTAGTGCAATTAGGGATGATGAGGATAGGTGCCTTGATTAAATCCTGCTTAATCTTTTCAAATGATTCCTTTTCTTCTAGTATCCATTTTATTTATTCACCCCTCTTCAACATATCCATAATATACTTGATGATTTCTGCAAAATTTGGTATAAATATTCTTAAGAAATTGATTTTACCTATGAAAGATTGGATAGAATTCTTATTCCTTGGAATGTATATCTATTGAATGGCCTTTACCCTTTCAGGATCTATCTTGATTCCTTCTGGTGAAACAATATGTCCTAAAAAAATTCCTTCTTCCATGGAAAAATGAGATTTTTTAGTGTTTAATGATATACCATACCTCTTGCATTTTTCAAATGTCTACTTCAAATGATGCAAGTGTTCATCATCATCATAAGTTGAGAACACAGTAATATCATCAAGATAAATAACCATAAATTTTTCTTTCTCACCAACAAATGAAATATCCATAGCTCTCTAAAATGTTTCTCCTGCATTCATTAATCCAAAAGGCATTTGTTCATACATGAAATTTCCCTAGGGAGTGGTAAAAGTTGTCTTCTTCTTATCTTCTTCCATCATTGATATCTGATTATACCCTGAATATCCATCAAGCATATAAATTCTCTTTTCCCCTACTACTCTTTGTATAATATGATCCATTTTATCTAATGGATAATTGTCCTTTAGAGAACACTTGTTCATATTTTTTAAGTCTACACAAAGCCTTATCTCTCCATTATTTTTCCTGACAGGTACTAAATTAGCTACCCATTCTGAGTATCTCAATGGTACTATAATTTTAGCATCCAACAACATTTTCAGTTCTTTTTCAATTATAGGTAGAGTTATCACTCCAGGAAACTCTCCTAGGTTGTAAGTCAGAGATGCCTGGTAACTCAATCTTTTTAGGAACTATTTTCTCAATAATGTGTTGGGGTTTTGGATCAAGATGAATATCTGAAACTATGATTTATATTCTCAAGACAGTCTCAAATATAATCATGCAACACAAGGCCTTCAAGAGCTATTGTCATATAGGTTTGAATAATAGGTGGATGAGAAAATTAATATAGGTTTGAATAACAGGTGGATGAGAAAACTAATTAATCAACCAGAACATATATAAAACCATATATATATGATGGGTCAACAAACTAGCCAAGGATGCTTGTGATTCTTGCTTAATAACCAAAAGTAAGATGACAGTTACCAGGGTCATTAAACAGAGACAAAAGAATTTATTCCACTCATAAGCATAGAGATAGATAAGAGAAGGTCTGACAGTAACAAAGAAAGAAGCTTGATGGCTGCTATATTAAAGAAATTGTCTTGTTACAAAACAGTAGCATCTAGAACTCAAAATCGAAACTCTGGTTCATATTCTATCCTAAGATTTATAGCTTTACAAAGTATTTCTGAGATCCTGAAAACATGGATCAAATCAGCTAAAAATAGTAAGTCAAAATCTGATTGCAAAAGATGAGGGATGATCCCCAAAAGTGAGGTCAATCCCAGATTTTCTGGTCCTTCTCTCTTGTTGAGTGTTGATGTAGTGTTGGATAGCCTCCCAAGGCTGGATGTTGACTCTCCAAGAGAGACAATTCGAATTGGATGAGATGAGCAAAAAATCCAACTAGTTTCCACCAAAATAGGTGCCAAAACCAACTTGGCCACCTCTTCTAATCCTTATATACCAAAAATGAATCTTTAGACTGAATATATAATTCATCATCTATCCATCATGAGTGTTTTCAAATGATTTGGATCAGAAAAACCTCGATCTGTGCAAAAGTTCGATCACTCTCGCAGTGACAGGCTTTCGGTGGTTAATCTAGAAAGCTGTTGAGTGAATTATCTACCGAAAGCCCTGTTTTCGGTGGTTAATGAACAGTTTTCMTGTTCGCCTAAACCACCGAAAGAACAGCTTGAACATTTATCATTAGCTACTAAGAATGAGGATCTGGAATTTGGATGGATCTTTGACTGATAATTATTCTGCCAAGTGTTCAAGCTTCACCCCTCAAGTTGAAAGATGTTGCTTATAAAATCACAAAAGCTCGTGTGAGTTGTTGAACATGAATGTATTCCTTTCCTTTTGTGAAACCATTTATTTTCAAATCTTTCATCAGACCTGGGATGGTGTTGAATGGCCTCTTAACTTCTTCAACCATTTTTAAGGCTGCACTACCCACACTTTTCATTGTCATGGAAGAGAAGCAATAAGGAAGCATTTCCCCAACAATTCAACTGATAGGTTATACAGCATAATCAATGAGAGCAGAGCACCAGTCAGTTGGTTGCCACCAGTTGTATGGTTGTACAGATAGTGCATGCATCCATATGGTACATTTAATCCATTAGCCACTTCCATCATTAGTGGTGAGATCTTCAGAGTTCTCACATCTAGAACACTGATGTCCTTGAACCCAGCAGGAAGAGTCAACACATCAGGCTTGTGAGTGCCCTGGATAGTGTAGTTGTTTGTAACTTTCGAATTCCTCCATAAAATCCTTCAGCTTAGAATAGTAGACATTCTTCAAGTGTAAATCTTCTTCCTGGAAAAAATCCCAGATGACAGTAAGTCACAGCCAAGTGCAGATATGATATTCAACAAAAACAGTGCACAGGTGTAGTTGTAAAATGTTGGTCTTGCTGGTAATCTGTTGTGCCATTTGGTGTGAGGGAGGGATAAAATGGAAGCGTAGATTGCAACAAAAATGAGTTTATTAACAAGCCAGAAACCCCATTTCTGCCAATCTCCTGTATCATTGTTGTCAATGAACAATGGAACACCAAAACCAAAAACACATTTCGCCTTGATGATTGTATCAATACTAGCAATGGTCGTTGAGAGAATGAGAGTGTGCTTCAAAGCATCCCATCCACTAACATAATTCCCTTGTAGGAAAAACACCAAAACGCTGATTTCCAATAGCAGCATCCCAAATCGTGTTACCAAAGACAAAATATTCCATGCATTTGCTTGCCCAGTAGCACCCTGCCATACCTGAAGCAGGCACCAACGGAGATTAAGAAGAGAGATCACCCAGATAATGGCATAGTAAGTAGCGATGATGTATGATCGAGCGTGAGTTAACTTGTTGATGCTCTTCCTCGATTGCGATACCATATATAACATGAACATCAATGGAGGGATGATCAGAGCAATGTTTTCTTCTGTTAATTTCTGGCTGTAATCTAAACCACGAAAATTTCCAAATGCAAGACAGGGACCTCGACCAGCCATTAGTTTTACAGCCATCTAGCATCCCTGTCTCCTTATTCGTTGCAACAGTCCATTGCCATTCACGGTATGCTGCAGGAACAATAACCCTGCCCCATTTTTCTTTCAAACGAGAATCCCACAGGTGGTCCTGGATACCCATTCGTCTCTCTGCTCGGCGTTTGCATGATTTTAACCTTTTGAACATACAAATCTGCGTTTTCTCTACAAGATTGATACCTATTTGATAATAAAACAATGATCTGTCAATGCAATCTCTACTCGGCCATATCACACGCCAAGTGAAATATTTGTTGGGCGATCTGCAAAAAGAAAATTCGACACCTGTGTTTTCTCTCCCTCTGCCACTTCAGATCACGCATTTGATGAATTATTGACTTGAAACTTGGCGCAAGACCTTAATCTCTGCGCACAATCCGAATATTTAAATAGGCGCACTTGGTTTCCATAATCTGTGGCTTAACTATAACTTGACTTGGGAATTGATTTGGTGCATTGTGGACTTGACATTTGGCGCGTACGAGAGCACGAGAATTTTAAATTTGAACATGGGAAAACTTTTGGTGGTTAAGGGCCTTTTGCCATGCGCCTCTTATCCACGGTCAACTTTCAGTGGTTAACGAGTCCTTTGATAGACCCCTTTAACCACCGAAACCTGTTTTTACAGAATTTGAAAGCCAATACCACAAAAGATGATAATTCCAATTTTACACTTGAAAAATAGACCAACTAATGTATTCCAAAAAAAAATTTAAATGAATTTTTTAACATGTTCTTGTCTCCTAAAAATTTGCAAAATGGCGTTGCTAATTGGGAGATAACAGGTAGCAACAATGGATTGAATTGTCTATATTTCTTCTTAAAAGGTTTGGATCCACACTTTAAAGGAATCTTGTTCTACATAATATCTGTATCAAAAACCTTAAGGTCTTCATAAGACCAGGAAAAAACATCTGAAAATTGTTTCATCAAATTGACATATCTGTCTCTCTATTTTTCTAGCCATTTTTTGGATAATTTCACCATCCTGGGATTTGAATCTGGACTGATATCACAATCTACCACTTCAGCCTCCTCTGTTTGAATAATAGACTTTTTTGAAGTGGAACCAGGCCCTTTGGGAAATGATTTGTTTTTAACTCAATAATTGTATGACCAATAATAATGTCTTGAAGGATATTTGCAGCATGAACTTCCACATCATCATTTTCATTATCCTGATCTGTTGAGATTTTAGAAAACTCATCAATGCTCTCCAAAAAACTTTGAATTTCCTAATCATCTTTAAATACTTTCTAATTTTTTATGTTATCTGGTATAGAGGGTCTCTGTCTTACCTCAATCTCAAATCTTAAATTGGGAAAAATTGGAGTTCTGAAATTACTGGCTGCAAGTGCTAAAGAATTTGCCTGATGATTCAAATTTATGTGTACAAAAGTGATATTGAAGGCTAAAAATAAATTATCAACAAAGTCCCACACTTAATTTCTATACTACTTTAGCCTCTGTTGTTTGGTCTAATAAATGTTTTTGATTTGATGGATGATAAGCTTTGAATCTCCAAAAATAATTTTTTTATCTATGCCCATATTTTTAACAACTTTCAATCCTAGCAGAAGAGCTTCATATTCACTGATATTTTTGGTTGTATCAAATTCCAGTTTGTATGATAAAGGATTAATTTTTTTGGTAGGAGAAATAAAAACAATCGTAGCCCCATAACCTTGTTTGGAACAAGCCCCATCAAAGAACATTTTCCAGACTAGGTTTTCTGCATTTTCTTCAATTGTAGGTATGATTTTCTTGACTGTTGTTTCTGTTATCTAATTGCCAATGTGAAAACCAATTTCATCTTTAACAACATATATGGGATGATTACTAGGATTCTCATGATCACTTACCAGGTAAGGAAACCTTACTTCCTTGTACAGTCTTCGATACTCTCCACCAAACACATGTATGGTAGCATAATTGAGATCCATTTGTAGTGTGCCTCCTACTTTCTTATCCCATGATCTTGATAGAAGAATCCAAAATTTAGGAGGTATGTCAACCAAAATTACATCCAACACCACACTTTTCATAGGTAACTGAGATAAGGTAACAACTATGTCTTTAATGACTCCCATACATTTAACTTTTCTATAATCAAATGAATATAGTTCTATATAGGTCTTAGTGATGTCTAAACCTAATTCATCCATTACCACTTTTGGCATGGCATTGTGTGAAGCTATTGAATCCATTAAAAAGTTATATAATATATTGTCATGAATGTTCATATATATGTAGAAATGAGGAGAAGCATCAAACTTGTCTTCAATATGAGGTCCAATGGTTATGGAAGGGTTTTCATCTTCAAGATTTATGGTATCTAAAAAAGTAACATGAGAAAGAGGTTGCAATGCTTTGAGAACAGATTTTATAAAAGGATCGGTTTTCATCAATTCTACCAGAGGTATGGGGATTTTGATTTTATTAATTTCATTTTCCAAACTAAAATAAGAAACAAACTTCTCAGTTTCCTTCACCTCTGTATTCCTAAACTTGACAAGTTTTGTTTGTTGTTGATCAGTTTTAATCCATGAACCTTCTTTACTGACCCCTGATTTAAATGAAGCATTAGTCTTTTTGGTTTGAACAGGTATATCCACCTTTGATGTATTTGATCTAGACCTAAGATCATACTTTTTCCTTTTAGGTTATTTCTGGATAATTTCTTCAGCATCCTCTTCCTCAAACTGATTTAGTATAAGAGCATACTCATAATCTTGTTGTGTTAAATGAGTGGGAGGTAATTTTGTATCATTTAAATGGACTGTAGAATCTTCCTCAATGTCATCAATTTCTTCAACTTCTTCCATTGCATTATTTTGAAAAGGAGGAAAAATTTTCTAATCTTCTTGATTTCTCCTTTCTTTGGGAAAAAAATGAGGAACATTGTTAGGCCTTCTGAACTGGTTGGGATTTTTGTATCCTCCTTCCTGTGTAGGTCCGATAGGTTGTTTTGTTTCCATCTACAACCTATCAATTTCAAATGTCAAGGTTTTCAACATTTTTTCCATTTCATCCATCTTAGAATCAGATGTTGTATGAGAAGAAGAAAGGAGTTATTCTCTTTGTTTTTTCTTGTCTCTATCACCCCTAGACTTCAATTTATCTACTTCTATTATATTAGATTCTACTTCAATGGATGCTTTCTGCATCAAAATCAGAGTAGCATACCTTCTTTCCCTCAACAGTAGAGAAAACTCAGCATCAAAGGCATTGGCAAAAGTAATTTTGGTTGATGTTTCTGTGGGTTTGATTTCATCTAGAATTTTACTATACATTTTATTAAATCTTTTGGTAAAATCAGATATAGATTCTCCATGTTTTCTTTTCAAAGCACCAAACTCAGTGATATAATACAAGTAGTCTTTCTTATCTCCCCATTGTCTTAAAAAGGTATCATACAATGCATCAATATCAACAATTGAATTAGGAGGTAGGCTTCTAAACCATTTCCTTGCCTCTCCATCTAAACTCTTCACAAAAAGTCTCATCCAAACATCTTCATGCTCCACATTAAAATTATCTGCAAAAATATAGGAAGAGTTTAAGTTTTCTTCAACAATGACTTCTCCCTCTCCATTGAATATTGGAAAATACTTCATATAATCATTAGGTGGGAAGGCATGCAGGACTTGTGGTAAATTTAATGGTGCATATATGGCTGCAACAATTGCATCCAACCCATTCACAACCATACTTATCACAATGGGTTCTTGAACTGTAGGAATGGGCAGAACTGGTGATGTAGAAAGAGAAAGAGTTCCTTGGGTGGAACAATTTAGTTGGGTTGATATAAGTTTTTTATCTTCAACTAAATAAATCAGAGGTTTCTTATCTGAACCAGAGTAGTATGAAGGTTCCAAAAACAGAGGATTTTCAAAGGAACAATAATGTCATTTAACCTCTTCAGAAGAACTCGATTGGGGTGATGATGAGAGTGTATTTGGTTCACTTTTAATATCTTTGGGAAAGTCTCTCAAATATTCAACTATAGATAAGGTATTTGTTTTTTCTTCTTCAATGAGCTCAACAAACAATTTCCATTGCTCTAAATTCTATTCTGAGATAGTTGAAGGAAAGAATACAGTTGAAGGTTCAACAATAGGATTTGTTTCACTCCGATGAACAATTTATTCAATTGGAAGGATATTGACAGTTTTAGAAGATTGTCCTTGAGTACTTGTAGAAGAATTTTTTTTCTTTTGAAAAAGAGGATTGTCCAGAAGTATTTTTAGATTTTCTCAATAACATTTCAGGATCTGACACGTTGAAACAGGTTTAGGATCTGGGTTTTTTCTAGACACTTGTTTCTTTGTAGATGATGATGAAGTTAGAAGATTTTTAATTCCTTTACCTTCTCTTTTAGGAGCCATAATTACTGCAAAGGAGTCGTCAGGTGAAAAATACACAGTCTCATGTAAATGTCCAAATTCTTGTCCACCATCAAGAATTAGATCTGATCTTTGTCGTTCTCTCAAGGAAAATATCTTTGTTCCTTCAATCCCTGACAATGGCGCCAAAAGATGTTAGTCCCTAAAGTTTCACTTAACTGTGAGAGGGCAAGCTAGGGCATCATCAAGTTATTGCAATGGTTTTATAAATAATTTTTTGAATAGGTTTTAAAAATTGGTTGAAATCTGGCTCAAGAATTCAATAAAATATATAGCTCAATGTAAGAGAAAGTAAACATCACACTGACTTAGTAAATGGAAAAAAATTTAACATATCATATGGTAAGACAAATAAAGAAAGGAATATATATGATTATCTAATTTGTCAACTCACACATAGATTTCTCATTCCAAAATATCATTAAGAAACAAGAACATGTACTTGAAAACAATCTTAATTATGAACAAAAACAATAAAAGTTTCACTCTGTCACTCACAATCAAGAAAGAATATGCTTTGCAATAGAATAAATGTATTCAAATAAGAAAAGAAACAGATAAAAATATGAAAAAAATATATAACCATCAAAATTCCTTTTTCCATTTAGTGCCAATATGAAAATATTGTCTTGTCTTACAGTGGAGTCTTTACCAAAATAACCTTTGAATTCCCCAACTAATCCACCCTCATACAGTCTTTTCAATATCTTTTTAAAGGACACAAATTACTCCTGTAGATCCTATTTTTTAGATTATATTTTTGCAATAGGATCATATCAATTGACTATTTCCTAGGAGATAAAATCTCATACGATCACTTATAATTCCTATAATGTAATAGTCTCAACATCCAATCTGAATATAGATTAGGAGACATATTGATAAATCTTTGCAAATGCCACAAAAAGAGGAATACTATCTTGTTGAGATGGCTCATCTGAAATACCAAAAAGTTCCATTTGAACTAAGGACTAAGAAAAAAAATGCTCAGCTTTACTATCTTGGTAATAGCATTGAGCAATCAAAACTGAAGCAGATTTTCCTTGGATTGTCATGGTATGATAACTGCAGAAACTCTGGTGTCTCTCTGTTTGAGCTTAGTTGTTAGCACCACATTATGCCAATATAATCTTATATTGGATTCTCTTACCTCCTTTAGAAATGCATTCTGCTCTTTCCTTTTCCTGCTAAAATCTTGTATCTTTTCTTGTTGTTTAGAATTCCATTTCTCAACAAAAAAAAATTGTTTCTTCAATTTCTTAGTAATACCCTACATCTCTTTTACTATGTCCTTTTCTTTCCTTGCTTCCACCTTGAATTCTAGATATTATTCTACTGGGGTAGGTAAGTTCAAATCTATGGAAGCTTGGGGTTTCCTTAGTTTAATTTCATACTTTGAGGATAGCCCAGTGCTAAGATCCTCTTCTTTAGTGCTTTCTGAGTCTCTGGTTTCTAGAAGATCTTGCATCTGGCTTATTTCTGGAAAAAGATAATTTTTCTCATCATTAATTGCATTTGTGCCTTCAAATGTAGATTCGGTGACTGAAGTTCACTTTGTAGTTTCCCTTGTTACATGTCTCCTTGAATATTGTGTAATATGTTTTCCCTTTTCACATTTTTTCCTTTGTTCTTCAAATTCCCCCTCTAACCTATGTGAAGAAGATGCCAAGGTATGTTTTTTGATCTCTTTCTTAGTATATTATGAATTGTCTTCTATGATAATAGTGTTTTCCTTCTTGATAGAAGGATGAATCATGGCCTTTGAATTCAGTATGAATTTGTTTGTATCCCTGGTAGAATTTATTGTAGGGTATTTAGGTACAGGTGTCTTCTTCTTACTTTGTTTCTTACGTTTTGCAGTCTTCTTTCCCATAGGTTGTTTCTTTTGTTTAACTAGAATTTGAATTGGGCTTGTGGTGTAATATTCGGGTTCATCAAGTTCCTTTTAATATCTGGATCAAAATGGATATCAGTCTCTTCATCAATTTTAAGTTTCTTACCTCGATTGGTAGTTCCTTTCTCATTAAGTTTACCCATAGGAAAATCACCAATGGCTTGATGTGTTTGTAATTTTCTCTTTCCATCACGAGTTACCCTGGCTGCAGGGGAATTTTCTTTCATCAAAACCTCAGTGGCTTGAGAGGTATGTTTATCTTTTCCAAGTTTATTCTCTTTGACAGTTTTAGACTTAGTTTCTTGTGGATTAGGTTTTAATGAATGGATTAACCAGTCCCAAGACCTCTGAACACCATTTAATGAAAATACTAACAATGTTTTGATCAACCCTTGATGAAAAATACTATTCTTTGTTGTTGCAGGATGTGATTGAATCCTCTTAGACATCTTAGATAAAAAAATTAATAAGAAATAAGGTAGATTAAGAGGGTAATCACCATTTACATGGATTAAAAGTCTAATATGATAAAGATGAACCAGAGAAAATATGCCTTCACATGTAATGTACCTGTGAATAATCAACAAAACAGTATCCCATTCTTTCCTCACCCAGTTGTGTGGGATACCTTGGCTCCAATTGGGGTTTTTCTTTTCTAGAATTAAAAATTGATTTATAAAACTCCATAACTACATTTTCTTTCTTCCACCATCTTTCCCCATATACTGGTAACCTGCAAGCTTTATCTATGGAATGTTTTGTCACGTGCATGAGGAGTTTACCAACCACAAATTTGAAACCATCGAAATTCTATGCAAATGTCATAGAAATCTGCTCGTCATGACCCTGGAATGTTAAGAAGAAGTCGAACCAACCTGCATACTTAAAATTTGGTGCCATCTGAGGAAAGGCTTTGAGCAATTATGTCCCTTCTGTCTCCAACCTATTTATCTGACCACTCTTTTTGGGCGCCATGACACTGATACAATCCTGCAGAAAAATTCTGAGAATGTAGAGGGTTTGATCACCAACTTTCAAGGGATGTTGGAATATGAGAGTTATCCTTTTACCTGCAAAGCATGTGTAGAATGATAGACATACTAAAATAGGAAGATTGTGATTTCATTCATATGTAATAATAATCGGGCGTGTTGATTTGATGTCAAGGTGGCGAGTACAACCCGATCCTCTGAGTTAATTGTCATCATGAGAATTACAACCTGAAATAGATCATATAGAGATATGTAGATCCTCTAGTAATTATTTTGAACATTAGAACACAATCTGGGTAAGGTGGCACGTGCAAACTATCATTACTCCCAGCGTTGCAAGAATAGCGCTATTCTTGAAACACACTTTTCACTTTGACAAAATTTGAAAATTCAAACGAGAAAAGGACAAGTGATGTGATATAAATATTTTATATCATATACTAATCTTTGAAAACTTAAAAACATTTAAAATATATATAAAATAATTTAAAACAAGATTTCAAGCCAAGAAGGGGAAGAACAGAGTTTAACAAAAAATCATGAAAAATGGGTAGAACATGGAGTAAGGACACCCAATGAGTAAAAAACAAGGTTAAGGAATAACAATTTCAAAGCTTGATGAATGATATTTTCAAGCCCTTCCTTAGAAAATTTATGTTAGTATCCTTTGATGACATACTAATCTACAACAAATCTTGGGAAGAGAATGTACAACACGTTGACAAAGTATTAAAACTATTGGAAGAGAAACAACTTTCTACATATCCTTCCAAGTGTTCCTTTGGGGTTAAAGAAGTGGAATATTTGGGTCATATTGTATCTCATGAAGGTGTAAAAGTGGACCCTGAAAAAATTAAAGATATAAGGGAATGGCCAATTCCCAAAACCTTGAAGAAACTTAGAAGATTCTTAGGATTGACATGATATTACTGCAAGTTTTTCAAGAACTATGGTCAAATAGAAGCATCGCTAACAACATTATTAAATAAGGAAACATTTTCTTGGACTGAAAAAGCAACTAAATATTTTTAAAAACTTAAGGAGGGTATGTGTACAACTCATGTCCTGGTTGCACCTAACTTCACGAAAACATTTATTGTGAAGTTTGATGCCCCGGGCCATGGAATTGGTGTAGTTTAAATGCAAGAAGGAATCCCCCTTGCCTTTGAAAGAAACCAACTTAAAGGAAAAAACTTACTCAAACTCATTTATGAAAAACAAAGGATAGCCATACTACACGTGGTTTAGAAATGACACCCGTACCTAATAGGAGGAAACTTCAAAGTAAAATCAAATAATGATAGTTTGGAGTACTTCTTGGAGCAATGATTGTCTTTAGAAGATAAACACAAATGGGTTACAAAGATGCTAGGTTATGACTTTGAAATTATCTACATAAAAGGAAAACATAATGCTCCAACATATGCCCTTTCAAGGAAAGAAGAAAAAACAAAAGGTTCACTATGTGTTATTTATATTCTACAATCTAATTGGATGGAAGAAGCAAGGACATAATGGAAGCAAGATCAAGAGGTATGAAAGATCATTCAACAACTACAAGAGGACCCCAATTCATTAGATAATTTTTTTATGGAAGAATGATTTTCTATGATATCATGATTTCCTATATTTATGTAAGAATTCCCAACTCAAACAAAAGGTCCTTTTGGAATTGCACACTTCTCCTATAGGACGAATTTCAAGATTCTTGAAAACATACCATAGGATCAAGAAGGATTTTTTCTGGGAAGGTCTTAAAACTGATGTTCAAAAGTTTGTTTCTGAATGTTTGGTCTTCCAACAGAATAAGGTAGAGACTATCAAGATGCCAAGTCTTCTACAACCATTATCTATACTAAGTCAATGTTGGAAAGAAGTTTCAATGGATTTTATTACCGGTTTACCCAAATCTGAAAGAAATACTATCATCATGGTAGCAGTGGATCAACTTAATTGGCTCACAACTCATCTTACCATCCTCAATCTAATGGGAAAACTAAGATTCTGAATACATGTCTAGAAGAATATATTTGTTTCTTTGCATATGATAAACAAACACAATGAGTCAAGTGGTTTCCCTTGGTAGAATGGTGGCACAACACATCCTTCCATACTTCATCAAAATTGTCTTCATTTTTGTCACTTTATGGATATCATCCTCCATCCATTACATCACCCTTGAAAGGGAATACAAAGGTTTAAAAAGTGTAGGGCCACATAGGGGACCAACAAGAGGTTCTCAACTATTGAAGGACAACTTGGTTATGGCACGAAATAGGATCAAACAACAAACAGATCATCATTGCACTGAAAGAGAATTTGAAGTGGTTGATTGGGTATTTCTGAGGCTACAACCATATAAAGAAATGTCCCTCAAGAAACAAAAGAATGAAAATAAATTAGCACCCAAATATTATGGCCCCTATAAGGTTTTGCAAAGGATTGGAAGTATGGCTTACAAATTGGAGTTTCATCCATATTCACTTGTACATTGAGTCTTCCATGTTTCTTACTTAAAGAAGGTCATAAAAAACAAGATCTCAATCCAAACTATTTTACCAGAGATTAATGAAGAAGGGAAAATCATACTATAACCAGAAACAATCCATGAAACAAGGATTAAGCAATGGAGAAATTGAGCAATTATAGAGTACCACGTCAAATGGAAGAACCTACCGGCAAAAAAAGTGACATGAGAAGATGATTTCTTCTTGTAGAAACACACATGGTTAGTCAAGCGTTGAGGAAAACTTGATTGAAGGGGACGGGGATGTTAATCCCTAGACAAAGCCCCATGTTATGTATAAAATCCCTTATTAAGCCCTAGATATTGAATTATTACATTTATAGTGTTATATTTGTATGTAGGCTAGAACCCTTCATTGCACCCTTTCATTAAAATTGTATCATTTGTTTCCTATACACACACACACATACACACACACCAAGGAGGCATAGTCTTAGGATCATATTATCACATCTGATATTGTATTCTGAATTAGATATATTGTAAAAGGAGGTTTACCCCTCAAAGTGGACTGCATTCATTGACTTCTTATCATTTTTAAGGCATTGAATAATAGCAGTGAACACGGATCCCAAAGATCGGAAATAATTACACCACTCTAACACTAGACTCTTAAGGCCAATCTTGCATGCATCCATCCCCATATATTATATTGGGTCGATACTTTAATGTGCACAATCCTAGAATTATTTTTCAATCATTAAGTTGAAAAATGAGATGAGATGGACCTGTGGAGGGCAATGGAAATGGCTAGCCCTACAACATCCCCTCCTTCAACCATAATATCAATGACCTAATATCTAGAACAACATAGGTTTTTGGGGGTGGTCATCGTCCCAATGTTTCTCTCTCCCAACTTTACCTTCTGCCACTTCGTTGGTGAAATCTAAAACATTAAGTTTGGAGTCCTATTGCATGCTTCACATATTGCCCTATTACACTGGAAAATTTCCCAAGATTATGCACCAACAACATCACTTTGATGTACATGTTGAATGTTGGATATATATGAACAATATATATTTTGGTCCATGTGCAATTCAGGTACATAAGATAAAAACTTATTATTTGCTCTTTTTTTTAATCAATTTGAGGTTTCTACAACCCCACGTTTCCAAATTTCAAATGAAGATTGTTTGGCGTGAGGCTCATTACTATGGTCTTACAAAATCTTGATCCAGTGTTAAGATTAAACGTCCATTTTCTCATGTTTAATCCAACCTCCTTATTTACTAGTTAATCATACTTTAAGTTTATTTTAAGAGTTTCAAACTCTAAGTTCATTGGTTATAATATTCATTTAACATACCCTATTTCTATTGCTTACTAGTGAAGAATAAAAAACCAAGCAAAAGGTCGTTGAATGGTTCTTCCTCTCGGTTGGATATTCTATTTTTCATGACTAAGAAACACAAACATGGAATGTTGAATAAGCAGTGTAATGAGTGAACTTAGAGTTCAAAATTCTAGGTGAGGAAAGTGCATTAAAAAGTGGACAAGTGGATGTCTAATCCACTAGCTTGCATTAAGTCCCTTGTCCTCCATGTATGTTGATCCTTCAATATTGAATAGACCTTTTCTTTGAACATAATTGTTGAAAAACTTTCTAACACTTCTCCATTGAACTTAATAAGCTTATATGGAATTTTTTTAACATTTCTCTATTGATATCGTTCAATATCTATATATACCATTAACCTTATGAAAATCAAATGAAAAACATACACGACAGACTATTCCATTGAATTAACCCTACAAACTAGAATATATATATATATATATATATATAACATTAACCTTATGCAAATCAAACAGAAAACATACACGACATACTATTCCATTGAATTAATCCTACAAACTAGAAGCAAAACAATTTGTTAGAATTGTCAATGCAGAAAACACAATTCACATGTAATAATTAACAATCACATACACACAGGGATTTCACGTGGTTCACCCAAACGTTGGGCTACGTCCACCAAGCATAGGCATCAGTTGTCTTATTATTCAAATCATGGAGATTACATCAGATTGGCAAGTTCTCACTCTGTCTCTCACACTCGGTCGTTTTTGCCTCTACAGGCTTACATGAATTTATACATTCACACAAGAAACTTAATATTAAATGCAATCTCTATCCATATTCTAACTTGGTCTATTTGGTTGTAACCAATGCAAAATAATAGGATCCAGATCTATCATTAGAGGAATTCATTTTCACCAAATCCCAACAATCTCCACCTTGACAACAATTAACCTGATACCTTGCTCCTTCCTTTTGTTCATCACCTTTTCTACAAGCCAAGAGAAGCCAAGCACCACTGCAACTTCTCTAATAAAATTGGTTTCATGATCTCGCCTATGTGATTTGCACGAGTTTGGATTTCCTAAGGGGTCACTCCACCTCCAACATGTCTTCCACAATTGTGTTGTGAGACACATTTAGTGATAGATCTCCTTCTATCCAAAACGACTATTAAATATACATTACAGTTATCACAGACCATCTCAATGTAATCACTATTTGTGCTTCTCAAATGCTGAAGCACCCATTTCACTGCAACACCTGAATCTGTCATGTATCTGACAACATCATTAGCATGTGAAACATCTGGTCTTAACCATTTCATCACATACAACATACCTCCTACTGAACTTACACGAGACATAACATTTTGTTCTTTATAGACAGGCCCTATACTTGAAGAAAACTTATAATGGAAAGCAAGAGGGATAAAAAATGGTTTTAGAATGTTCATACTGAACTCCAACCACAACTTACCATTACCATCTCTATGTACTTCCATGCCCTTAATTTGTTTTGCAGCTCCTTGATCCCTCATCTGAATTGTCCTGTCCACCTGAGTCATTTTCTTACTGATTTTATCCATGCTTTGGCTTGCATCGAGCATATCATCAACAAAGAACATCAAGACTGTGAATGTACTATAAACCTTATAGCGAGTCCTACCCTTTGAAAAATTCTGACTCACTATGAAGGATTCAAACCTCTTGTATATTTGCATGGGTACCATTAGGCCATATAATGAATTATCTAGCATGCAAGCAAATTTACCGTTGCGATCTTGAATCAACCCTTTTGGTTGTTCCATACATACCATATTTATGTCAATGATGACCTTTTGAGAAGTAGGATCCCACACACAACATCCCTTTATACCATCATCATAACTTGCAGTGATATAAAACAAGCAGGAATTCAGAAAGAAAGATTTTAAGTCTGGGACTGATTTACCTCTTACCAGTACTTGCAATACTTTCTTTCTCTTATGACCTTGATGCTTCTACCATAAACAAGAAGATACATCTGTCACTTCAGATGCCACTTCAGTACTCCCTTCCATCTTATAAATGTTATCAATCTTTGTTGCCTTCATCACTACTAAACTACCTTTCGACACTATGAGAGCTCCAGCTTGACATGTATACTTATATCCACAAGAATCCAACACTCCTAATGAAAGCAAATTTGATTTAATCTCAGGTACATATCTAACATCTGTTAATTCCCTAACAATACCATTGAACATCTCGATTCTAATACTGCCAACCCCAACAGTTTTACAGCGAATACCATTTCCCATAAACACTACACCCTCATCAACAAATTGGTATGAAAAGAACCAATTTCTATGTGAGCACATGTGGTGGGAGGCACTTGAATCTAACTGTGATTCTTCTTGATATTGTAAATTACTAGAAACGGATAAAACTTGATCAATCATACATGAATTTGTTACAGCCAAATTTGCTTCCTTTGTAGATTTTTCCTTGGATTCCTTCCTCTTCTAGCAATATTTCTTGAGATGTCTTGTTTTGCCACAGTACCAACATTTTGTTTTACCCTTTCTGTGTCTTGACTTAGATCGGAAAGAACTTCTCTCATTCTTCTCTATGGTTCGACCTCTGATCAACATCGCCTCTGAAGTTGAGGTTTCTTTACTAGATTTTCTCCTCATCTCCTCAGCCAACAAAGCTCCCACAACATAGTCATAACCTAAAACTTATGTTGATCTAAAGATAATAGAGGTGACTAGATTATCCCAAGACTCAGGCAACGAACACAATAGTGTAATAGCCTTATCCTCATCTTTGAATTTAACTTACATACTAGTCAATTGAACTATAAGGGTATTGAAAGTATCTAAATGGTCAACAAATTGTGTGCCTTCTTTCCTCCGCAAACTGTATAGCTGTCTCTTCAGGTAGATTTTGCTAGTCAAGGATTTCGTCATATATAGACTTTCCAACTTGCTCCATAAGCTTGATGTTGTATCATCTCCTACGATATTAAACAGAACCTCATCCGCTAGACATAAACGAATGGTACTAAGAGCTTTCGTACGCAGATATTTCCATTCTCATTCTGTCATGGTTGTTGGTTTCTTTGACTTGCCTGCCAATGTTTTTTGAAACCCTTGTTGCACCAGTAAATCCCACATCTTGAGCTTCCAGAGCTCAAAGTTGTTTTTACTGCTGAACTTTTCAACTTCAAACTTCAAACTCTACATCTTTTTTTTTTAACCATGGGAACAACAACCTCTCAAAAAAATCCTAATGTCCAATGCTTATAAAACCCAAAAACCTTTAAAAAATATGTGAAAAAATAATTAATTAAAAAAACATTTTAATAATATATAAATAAATAAAAATAATTAATTAAAAAAACATTTTAATAATATATAAATAAATAAAAATAAAAAATTTATAAAACAAAAAGATTCACCTTTAAAAAAAAAAAACATCCACTTTTACATTTAAATTCCTCCACCTTCTTTACTTTAACTCACCCACGTGACTTGGCTTCGCACTTTTTAATTAATGAAAATTACTTTTTAAGCATCTTCCTTTAACTCACCCATGTGACTTGCTTTTTTAATTAATAAAAAACACCTTTTAAAAAATTTCTTCACCTTCTTTAATCGTTTTAAACATTTACGACAAAGTTGAAGCTGGTATCTCGCACCTTCCATGCAGCTGGAGTGCGGGTATTTCAATGAGTCTACGCACTGTAGTTGGACTGTGGAAATTCCAGGCTTTTAAATGCGTGTGAAGTTTCACTAGTATGTTGCCGCACTTTTTCTTAGGAGGGATTTGCGGGGATGTGTAAATCTACACATCTTATTTCTGCAACTCTTTTGATAATTTGAAGTTCTTCTAACTAATTCTGACCAGTTCTGATACCACTTATAAGAATTGTCAATGTGGAAAACATAATTTTTATTAATAATTAACAATCACACACATATTATAAACACATAGATTTCATGTGGTTCACCCAAATGTTGGGCTACGTCCATCAAGCATAGGGATCAGTGGTCTTATTATTCAAATCATGGATATTACATCAGATTGGCAAGTTCGTTTTGCCTCTATGAGTTTACATGAATTTATACATTCACACAAGAAACTTAATATTAAATGCAATCCCTATCCATATTCTAACTTGATTTATTTGATTGTAACCAACGCAAAATAATAAGATCCAAATCTATCATTAAGAAAATTTGTTGTCACCAAATCCCAATACAATCAACACTATACCCTTTAACCTTTCAAATCAAGCTAAATTTTTCATAACCTAAATTGATATTGTAAAATAATGAGCATTTCAAGTCCGAATACGAATAGGTTATATGCATCTACATAACAAAATACTTATACCATATAATTAACCGAATTCGTTTTTCTACTAGCCTCTAGATATGTCACTTTCTTGACACCTCACAAAGTCACTTGGCAGCGTACTTGTCACTTTCACGTATACTATTGCCATTTGTCTTCCATTTCTTTTTCTAATTCTGCACTAGTCTCCGGAGGTCACACATATTCCAAATTATTCTAGGTATAATATTGCTGAATTATTTCATGCATGACGTGTACTTTGTCTTTGAATCTTTTTCTAATTTTCCACGAATCAACAAAGGTCACACATCACTTGCATATTTATTCATGCCTCACACCGTCATTTATTTATTTATAATATTGCCAAATTATGTGAGGGAAGCGTTCTAATTTTTTATTAATCTCAAGTGGTCCACATATATCTTGAGGGTGTAGAAAGCCACTTTCACTTATAATATTGCAACAATCCTATATAAGGAATGCAAGAGAAATCATATCAATCCTATATAAGGAATGTAATTGTTTGAACATGTACCCCTTCACCAATAGAGGTAGTAATATGTCATTTATCACCTCACAGCCACATTGCTTCACGGGTATTGGATTTCGTTGAGTTTTGTAATCATAAACATTAAATTAAGAAATAGAGCAGAAAGAACTAAATGAGTCATGTTAAAAAAGTTTATTTTAAAAGAAAAAAAAATCATAGTTATGCTGGCATGGCATCTAATGGAAGTAGTGATATAAATTAGGAGAGGGAACAAGAAACTATGTTTTAGATGATTTTAGTTCTTAGTTACATAATTATATGTTTAATAACCAAAAACATAAAGATGTTGAAGTAAGGAATTTTTTCCCATCCAGATTTCCATATGAGCCTTATTCACAAGAGTTGATGTGGGAGACCTGTTATTTAAGTACCATATAGTAGTACCATGTAGCATGTAATAGTGGTACCTAGAAATTTTTCTCTATGCTAGCTCCATTAAGCATACTCCTAGCTCTTTTCATCAAAATCATATTCATTCATTTATTYTGCAACTTCATTCTATTGAGGGGAATATGAAGTTGTTTTATCTCTTTCAATGCCATTCTCCTTATAAAACTTATCAAAATTTGCAGARCAAAACTCACCTCCATTATCAATCCTCGACACCTTACTCTTCCTACTGGCTTCATTTTCCAAGAGAGATTTAAGCTCCTTAAACAAAATAAAAACCTTATATCTAGTTCTAAATGTAACAAACCCTCGTTACGACTATAAGCGAAGCAGAAAGTGCACTTTTTTTTTTTAAACGGGACGACAACAACGATTACAGCCAAACAACACATATGACGGCGGGCACCACGCCCGTTGAACACACGGCAGACAACTACGACTCAGTGCACTGGCACGAGAAAAATTGGGCGAAACATGTGTAAAACAACAAGGAGGAACGACTACCCGCCCGACACAAACAAGACCACGCCTACAAGCTAAGGGACAACATCCCCCTCCCAACACAAAGACCTTGACGACCAAATGAATAGAACCTCAAGGCGCGCAAACCCAACACATGAAGGCATTACAACCTAAGCGCTAACAACAACTCACATCGACCAACAAAACCCACACGGAAAGCACAAACCTCGACCAAGTTATCCTTCGCCTCTATACCTTAGGGTGTGCAATGATCCCCTCATTAGGAATCATGTCGTCCCCAGGTGATAGGCACGACTATAACCTTGGCACGACACATCCTATCTGGACCAAGGACTCTAGATAACTCCAACGTGCTCGGAGCCAAATACTAACAAGAAGGCCACACCCATACCCCAAGCAACAGGTCGACAAGATGCAAGATGACTACAATCAAAGGAAGGGCTCAAGCTAGAACCCGACTCCACCAACAACTCGTACCATAACTGATAAAACAAATGTCTAAGTGCGAAGGTTGAATTGTTACTAAGCTACTAAGGTCATAAATGTTATCATAATGCACACTAAGAAAGGCACTTAACCCAATCAAATACACTTATCAACAATTATAAACTATCCATTAAAATAAGTGATCTACTTAACATTTTTGGTGCTCCACGCTACTTATAAAAATAATCGACATCATTGTCTAGAAGGGCTAATCCTGAATGTGATCGATGTCTATAATTAATGCCACTTCAATGTTATCTCTATTGTTTAAGAATAATTGTCACCTCGATGTTATTCAATGAAATTTAATGCTATTATTAAACACTATCTAAATCAAGCTATATATTACATATAAATCAAGCTATGCATTACAAGCTATATAATTCCATATAAATCAAGCTATACATTACAAGAAAAGTCGCTATACATTCAATGAGATTTAATGTCATATACATTCCATGAGATTTAATGCCATATAACTCAAGCTATACATTACAAGAAAAGTTGTTGAATCCAGCTATGTGCCAGAGCATTTTCAGAGCAATCAAATCGCAATCACGTACAGGCAAAGGGAAGAGTAGTCAATGACAAGGCTGACAAAAAGGCATGAAGACGTAGATATAAATTGGTTGCCACCTCCAGACCAAAAATCGCCATGAAGACACAGAAATAAGTGGCAAGTCACAAATATTAATAAATACTAATGGAAGAGGATAATAACAGAGATTAAATGAAAAATCGCAGAGGTTAACAAGCATCGAACGACAACCTTAACAAGTGGAAAAGTTGTCAGGTGACAAACCACGATTGTTGTCTTAAAAATGGAAAAATCGTTAGAGAAATAATCCAGCAATGAAACACATTCAATAAATAAAAACGCAGTGCAATGTATCCGGCAATGAAAACTTTAGTATAAGAAATTGCAAACCAATAATTCAGCAATGGATATGCATCCAATAAACAAAATCTCAATAGAAAGATCATTGTCTAAAAACTCCACCATTACTCCACGAACACCCACCATTACGCCAACGTTAACCAACAATGCGCAAGCATTCAATGGAGAGAGAAAAAAACAAACATGCCAGAGGTATACCAACATCTGTTTCTAAATACCAACATCCAACATCGTAACTGAATTCGTTTCTAAATACCATAGGTATACCCACATCCAGAGGTATACCAAACATCTGTTTCTAAATACCAATACCAACATCGTAACTGAATATTGAATACTAATTGAATACTGAATCACATTTGAATACTAAATACTAAAATAATTATTGAATCGCAACCGAATACTTAATACTAAAATAATTCATTTCAAATCGCAACTGGATATTTGAATACTAAACATTAAAACAATCTGTTTCAATCACTACTGAATACTGGGTACTAAAATAATTTGTTTTGATTGCAAATGAATATTTGGATACTAAACATTAAAATAATT
>SNQJ01S0004572.1:871933-885406 GCA_010110895.2 Picea sitchensis
CTAATAGATCAAGCCTGGAACCATTGACGACTCCCTTGTCTTATGTTTGATGTTTTTTGTCTATTTTTTGGTAATGTTATTTGCTTTCAGTTTGTAGTTAGATTATAGTTTGTTTTTGTTTCTGTTAACCCTTTTGCTCCACAGCATCCTGTTCTGCCTTGCCAAGCCCAACAGGGCATGCTAGTGCTCCCCTTTTTGCTCACCCGACGACGATTCGAGCACGAACAATAGTCTTCCTTGAAATTTCATTACCCTTCATGTCCATATTCCTTAATCAACGTTGGGTGTCATAACCACATCTCCAGGGCTACATGTATAATATATCAAATGTACCCAAATATATCAACTATCCAGTATCTCTGGACCTTTCCAAGGGTTGACATCAATCTCCAATATCACTCCCCAAGGCTTGACATCAATGACAACCAACTTTCCACACCAATTGTCCAACAATATCCCCATTTGGCATTGATGGAAACAGTTAAACATGGAAAAACTCTTTCTCATGCTCCAATCGTGATCATCGCTATTCATAAATGTTTCTATCTCTCCCCATTTGACATCAATGGAAAATGGTATATCCCTTTGGGGCTACTCCCCCTGTCTTCATGTATATGTTCTTTCTCTTCCTCCTTGACCAAATGTTAACTCTCGATGTCAATATGTCTCTTACTGACAATGTACCTACTCAAACCAATCATAGGGAAATGAATATCTCCCCCTATGGGTATGTCTCCCCATGTTTTAATGCTACTAATATTCCTTTTTGTATCTCTTTCTCTGATGATCTGGAAGATGTAGAAATACCTGTGAAATGTTTCCTTTCTTCTCTTCCAGTGCTACTTATTGTCCATTGGTACTTCCTCATGTAATTCACTGACATATATATAAAGCATTCAAAATTTGATTTTTTCAATCACTTGTCATGTTCACTTGACCATGATGTCAAATGATTTTGTTCTGATGATATAAATTATGTTGACAATTTCTCTTTCCCTATTCTATTGTTCCTTTCACTGCTTTCCATTTGATTTCACTGATTGCAATTGTAAATACATTGTTATGAATATTCTCTTACCCATTCTTTTTGTACCTACTAAACATCTCATGAATCCATTTTTGTCCAAATGTTACAAACCATCCTTAACTCTTCTACTCAACTGTCCACAAAGTTGACCCACCTGTCACTGTACTATTCTGAAGACTTCTCTTGAATATACTACAATTGATCATCACATGTTCTTGTTTATCATACTGAATCAAAATATGTCCATTGATCTGATCTATCTTCTCATCAAACTCTGCATGTCTGGAACAACATGTACTGAAGATATCCCTCCCTAAATACATATGTGTAGTACAATCATAAAAATTTTCCTACCAACTGATCCCTGTATGGGAAAACTACTTCTCAATTGATCAATGTGTTACTCTGTACTTATTCTATCTGATTGTTCTAAGTTTGTGTTTGTAAAACACTTCATAATGCTCGAAAATATGGTTCTCTGATATGTAGTGTCTGCTGCATGGACTCCCTTTTTTCAACATAGATATTTACTAAGAGTCTCCAAGCTTAATGGCTCAAAAAAATACCCACTCTGATGCAGAGTAATCTTCCTCTTCAACTGTAGAATCATCAACTTTATGAACTCAGAATTCTTCCTTTATGTCTGTGGATTGAACTTGCATTACAATTCATGAAAATACAATCTCTTGAAACTTTTTTTTATTCACTTACTCTTCTTTTCTTTCTTGTACTACTGTAAATTCTACGATCTATGGGACCTGATCTTTATTCACTTGTTCTTCTTGTTTTTCATTTCTTATCCAAACCTTCCTATATCTGACATATTTACTTTTCCCTGTAGATTTTTCTTCATCTTGTACTATTTCCAATCCTGAGAGTATGACTTATCGGTGTCCTTCATTCATCTGATCTTCCTTTGCCTATTCTTGTTTTCTTTTCCAAATATTTTTATATCTGATATCAATGTTCTTTCTCAAAGACATATTCATAATTCTTCTACAATCATGAGCTATGTGTCCATAGTTGTGGCATTTGTAACATTCAATGTTATGTGATAAGAATTTCTTGTTTGAACATTTCTTCCATGAGCCCTGCAATCTGCAACCTTATGTCCAAAGTTAGTATAATAAAAACAATGACCATAAAATAAATTTACATACTTGGGAGTAGATGATCTTCTTTGTTGTGTAGTCCTTCTAAATTCCTTCCTTGGATGATCATGATATTCCCTTCTAGGTATCCCTTCATTATGGTTGAAGCTTCTTTGTTGCCTCAATATGGTAGGTCTTGTTGAATATGTATCTCTATTATAATCATTCTTCTTTGATTCTTGTTGACCATGATTTCTTCCTTTGAGTACTTCTGCATAACTCCTACTCTTTTCTTCTTTATTATTTTCTGGAAAACCGAAATGCTTCTCTTCATTCTCTACTACTGATGCATATGTTTCTGTCTCTTCAACGTTCGTGTTGGGCTTGGCGATTTTACTTCTCAATGAGGCAACGTATTCTTCACGATTCTCAACCTCTTCTTATTTCTTCATCATCTGAGTATTCACAACTTCTTCTATCCTCTTTGCTTATTCAAGTTGGATATTCAATGTAATTATTTTGTCTTCAAGTCTTGTCTCTTGTTTAACAAACTCTGCCTCAATATGGTTTAAATCATTAGTTCTTTCCTTGAGATGATCTGCCAATATCTTCTCTCCCTTTTCTGCTTCTTCCTTATGTTATGCTATTTTGGCTTCCAAACACTATTTTTGATCTTCTAGAGTGTCTTCAACCTTTCTATCTTCTTCTAGTTGAACTCTTAAGTTCTCTATTACTTTCTGGGCTTCTTCAAAAATTTGAACACTTTCCTTTTGCTTCATCAATTCTGTCTTGAGTGACTTATTTTCTTCTCTTTCTTTATTTATTTCATCTAAATCACTAATCAGGTCTGCCTTTTCAATATCATTATTTTCTTCCTTTTCATCATTTTCAATTTTCAAGTAAGGGCATTCAATTTAAAGATGTATGAAATTTTCACAATTAAAGCAAAAGAACTCACCTTTGTTGGCTTCTGTCACTTCATACTCTTATTCTTTTGAATTCGTCTGACATGATGAGAATATTTCTTCGTATTTTGTACTTGTATCTTCTTTAACAAAATATAACTCTATGATGAGGGAAAAATAGATATCATGTATCTTATCCCAAAGTTATTTAGTTGTTGAACACTTTCCAACGTTTTCTCTTACTAGATTAGTTAATCCTTCCCAGATGAAAGCCAATGATATTTTGTTATTCTTCTTCAATTCCTTCTTGGCTGCAATGTTTGATTTATTTGAACCATTATATCCTGTAACAAATGAATACCAAATATCATATCCTTGTCCTTGTAAAAACGTTTTTGTTCTTCTACTCCATAACTCATAGTCCAGACCATTATGACCATTGAACATTGGTACTCCATTCATACTAAACATTTGTACTCCATTCATATTGAACATTGGTACTCCATTCATATTGTACTCCATGATCTACCTTCGAGTGGTTAAATTATTTTCTTGAAGGAACCTTCTCTGATACCAATTGTTGTAATACTGAGAGGGGGGTGAATCATTATGAACATTTTTTACAACTTTTAACCAAAATATATATTATTTCACTTT
Organism: Picea sitchensis; assembly: GCA_010110895.2. Lineage (NCBI taxonomy): Eukaryota > Viridiplantae > Streptophyta > Pinopsida > Pinales > Pinaceae > Picea > Picea sitchensis. Next base: position 875,614 of record SNQJ01S0004572.1, read on the forward strand.
AACAACAATGTTCAATAGTATATCATGAATGTATCATCTATGAATGCATATATATCATAATCATGTAAACATAAGCAACATCACATCAAGAAAACAGTCCAACAATATTTACATGGAAAACCAAATGGGAGAAAACCAAAAAATACTTTCTGATATATATCAAGAATTCATTGAAAGGAAGCACCAACTTCCAAATTCTCCAACTGCAAATGGAAGGACGATACAACCCCCTATTCTCAGGTTCTAACCTAAAGGAAGCTACAACTCCCTGAATTATCTGGCTCCAACCAGAAGGAGGCTACAACCCCCTAGTTTCTCTGGTTCCAACCGAAAGGTGGCTATAACCACCTAGTTCTCAGGGTTCAACCTGAAGGAAGCTCCAACTCCCTGAATTTCTGGCACCAAACGGAAGGAGGCTACAACCCCCTTTCTTTGCCCCATCCAACTGCCTTGTAATATAAGTGTAGAACAAATATCGCTACCACAATCACTGTCATTGTCACTGTCACTGCCTCTGTCACATCAACCTATAACTTGTCACTCTATCCAACCTATCATTGTCACCGATACTCAAGTAGATCCTCTCACATGGATCAACACCAAGGAAACCTCTCAACTAGATGTCCAACATCACCAACACATGTCTCTACCAAGCATGTACAAATATCACCAACATACCATCATATTGTATGTGTCTCAATCATGTATGAAATCATGTACCAAACCATCAACCTGTACCACAACAAGTGCATCAATAATGCACCAACACATGTACCAAACCGTGCATCAACCATGCACCTCAACCTGTACCATATGCCTCAACCATCAACCATGTATACCAAGTACCAATCATGTATCTTACCATGTATCAATGATGTACATGCACATCAACACCATACCATGTAACATACCATGTGCCAACCATGCACATCAACCATGTACATCAACACCTATACCATACCATATATCAGGAAATGTGTCTCAACCATATACCATATCATGCCATACACCATGTGCCATAACATATGCTAAACAAGTATACCAACGGTTTACCTCAACCAAGTACTATCACTCACAATCATTCCAATACCATAATACAAGCCTCATGTATATGCCACTATCACAAAGATATGCCTCTAACAATGAATCATAAGAACCATATAACAAGTACCAAGAATGTGTCTCAAACATGTAACAATATCACCTAAACCATGCACCATCAAGGGCCTCTAAGACATGATTTAAGCATGTGCCATATCATCCAAGATACAAGCCTAAAAAAAATACATAAATGACATACCTTTACTCATGAAGACCTGAAGCATACCATCTCGAACTGTGTTGTACCATCAAACCTTTTTTCAATTCAACTAACCATTCTTCCTCAAAGGTTTTCAATAGATCTGCGACCTATCCTCCTAGTCCTCGTGAATGTACATGACCTACCCTTCTATAGCCCGTGTATGTACACAATCTAGCCTTCTACAAACTATGTACAACTTCAGAAAACTAGGGTTTCCAGTTTTCTAAAACTCTGAAACTTTCGGCCCTTCAGACCTTCGTTGCCTCAAACAAATGCTTCCACTTCAACCTCAGATTCACTAATAGATTTACCAAAAGATATACCATAACACTCATGAGATAAATATTCAATATAAGTGTGTGTGTCCAAATGAGAGACTCTTAAGGTGTATTTATACTTGTGATAGGTAACCTCTTTCCTTATTTTTAGGGGTTTCTTGTTACAACCGCTTTACCCTTTCACCAAGACTTGGCTTCTTGACCACTCTTTGGGGCTTCCAACTTTACAATTCCATATCTCCCTAACTGTGAGGAACCACATGACGTTCCACATATCACTGAAAATGGAACGACATGTACTATCCATCTATGATAATATTCCCTACAATTTCATTGTCCTTCATGTCCATATTCTTCAATCAACTAACTGTCCACACCAACTGTCCAACAATTGAAACAAGATCCTCAAGCTTTTCCAAGGTACTCTTGGTAGAATGAATAGTTTTGATATAAAGGTCGCTTGTATTTAAGAAACAATCAAACCTTAAATCCATGATTCTCTATGAGTTTCATGCATCACTCATAGATGGGAATTCATGGTTTACCAAAACCCATGAATGAGTCAAAAGTTCTTTTTTTGGGGACGACATGAAACATGATATTTGCACCTTTGTGGTTGAATGTGATACTAGTCAACACAATAAGGGAGAAACAATCAAATCTCTAGGAACACTCTCGCTTATGATTCCACCTGCTATTTGGAGGTATATTTCTATGGATTTCATTTCATTATTGACTTACCTAAATTGGGCAATAAGTCAATCATCATGGTGGTAGTAGATCATCTTTCCAAATATGCTCATTTATGTGTTATTCAACACCCATTAACCACATTCAGAGTGGCTCAAATTTTTATGGATAATATATTCAAACTCCATGGCATGCCTCATTCTATTATCTTTGACTATGATCCAACTTTCACCAACAAATTTTGGAAAGAATTGTTCAGGCTCCAGGGGAACCAATTGCATCTCAGCATTGCTTATCATCCCTAGACTAATGGACAAACTGAAGATATCAACAAGTGTTTGGAAATGTATTTGATGTGGTTTGTGTTTAACAGAAAAATTCACTGGGCTTAGTGGTTATCCCCAAATGAATGGTGGTACAACACATCTTACCATACTACTAGTCACATGACTCCCTTTGAACTAGTCTATGGAAAAAATCTATCATCGGTTCTCTCATACATACTAGGTGTCTCCAAGGTTCAAGAGGTTGACAAAAATATTATAGTCCACACATCCATTCTCTGTACCCTCAAAGAAAATCCAGTTCTGGCTCATAATCACATGAAGAAACAAGAAGATCAAGGATGTTCCAAATGTTAATTCGTTGAAGGGGACTAGATGTTTCTTTGTTTGTAACCTTATAAGCAAACTTCACTCAAATATGAACATTGTCAGAAACTTTCTCCCAAATTTTATGGTCCTTTTACAATTCTCATGTGAGTGGGGTTTGTGGCCTACTAGTTTCATTTTCCCAATCACTCTAACCTCCATCCTTTTTTTTATGTCTCATTCTTAAATAAAGTGATTGGAACTAAATTCTAGTCTCAAACCAAACTCTCTAAGTTGGATGAAGAAGGTTCCATTTGGTTGCAGCCACAAGCAATATTGAACCAACATGAACATCATCTCTGTCAATGCACCATCACGAAAGTGTTAGTTCAGTGGAAGGATACACCTCCAGAAGATGCCACTTGGGAGCATGCTACCATTCTACAACAATTTCCTCATCTCAAGCCTTGAGGACAAGGTTGTTTTTCAAGGGGGAGGGCATGTTAGGGACCTAACTTCCATAACCCCTCACATAGGTAGAATAATATATTTTCCATGTAATAAAGTTTGACATCAGTTAATAGTGCCTATTTAATAATGTGAATAAGTCTAATGTAAGAAGACTTAATATAAGCTTCCACTTCTAGAAATATCTTCCTCTAGAATGTTCTTTAGAAGATATAATTAGTATAAATAGGATTATAAGGCATGAGAAAGTCTTTTCTTGAGAATTATTGTAATAGAGTTTTTCTTTACTAGAGGTTTCCCCCTCAAACAGGAAAGTGAACTTGGATTTCTATCAATAAAGGTATCATTGTTGGTGTTGTTATTCTCTGTATTTTGTTGTTTTGTTGGTATTTGTTTCAATATTTCCATTTATTCTTATTATAATACATTTGGTAAATTACAACACAAGACTAGAATTATTTGTCAATCATTAAGTTGAAAAATTAGATGAGATGAGATGGACATGTGGAGGGAAATGGAAATGCCTATCCCTGCAACATCTCCTCCTACAACCACAATATCAATGCCTTTATGTATAGAACAATTGAAGTTTTTGGGGGTGGCCGTCATCCCAAGGTTTCTCTCTCCCAACTTAACCCTCTACCACTTCATTGGTACAATATAAAACATTGAGTTTGGAGGAGTTATATATAGATATATGGGAATAATCCTCCTACTTAATGCATCACACATTCAATGCACAATTAACTAGGAATTCCCTAGGCCACTTAAAAATTTCCCAAGATTATGCACCCTGCAACATCACTTTGATGTACATGTTGGATATATATGAACAATATATATTTTAGTCGATGTTGAGTGATGGTCATTATTGGATGCACACGAATTTAGATAAGAGTGAACTGAATATTATTCATTAATATGATACATATATAACTACATTGATGTGACCTTTGGATTAGTATTCGAAGAGGTCTCTTGGACTCCCAATGGTCATTACACCATCACTTGACATTTCACATTCCTTCAAGTGTCTATTACCATAATCCTAGTAGATTAGGTTTCCAACATTCCCCTCATTAGTATAAAGGGGTTTATGTGAGTCCAAGGTGAGAGATGAAATATGAAAGTGGACAGCTAAAATCTAGAAGTGTGCAGCTCTTGATGGCTCAATGTGCTCTATGAATCTAGTGGTTTTGGGATGACCAAAAACCAAAAGGATAACGGAAGCTAATTTATTCTACCAAATGGTGGTGGTGGTTTAAGGAAGACAAAATACCAATGTGGTGGTTTATGGATGACCACAAAATATGGAACTTGGCTCTAGGGCTCAATGGAACATTTCGTAATTTATCTAGAAGCGGTAAGATGGTGTCTTTTGCTAATTGGAAGTTCTCTCAAATTTTGATTTAAAGATGACCATAAACTTTTTTCTAGCAAAAGTTGAAAGTATTCTACTAAGTGGAGGTTTAAAGAAAACCATAAGCCACTTTCTAGCATAAGTTGTAAGTCATTTACTAAGTGGTGGTTTACGGAAAACCACAAACCAATTTGGTGGTTTTGGATGACCAAAAACCAAATCATGCTCGCCCCCCTATTAGGGACAAGGTGAGAAGATGGGAATCCTTTCACTGCAAGATGTATCAATACTCGAGAATGAATTCATCAATATGACCATTGCCAAGAATTCATTCACCCATAGTGGTTCTTTACTCTTCCAGAGTTCTTTTGTTTGGAACATATATCTAAAAAATGATTGTGTTTTCCGCAATGTTCACAAGGATGAAGAACGAAGAACTGATATTCCATATGGCCAACTTGATAACAATGTTGGCATTTAGGAATCGTCTCTTAAAATAGAGTAGGTGAATATGAAATTTCTTGTAGCAATCTAGCACTCTGGAATTGGATCGGTTTGGTATAATCTAGAATATGAAAGGTCACTTCTTTTTCATATCTGATACTTGTTATATGATTATTGTTTCACATTTCTTCCCAAGATTTGATGATGGTATTGGTAAGAGAAAGAGAAACTTGTTTATGACAAACTTCATCTTCATTTGAATCTGCTTCGAAAGTGGCATCATTGATTTGATCATGTGTTGGTAGTTGATAGGAATCATTCTCAAATTTGAAAAGAGAATTGTTCTAAACAAGGAATAGTTCAGAATGATGATTCTTTTTTTGTATTTCTTCTTGTTGGATTTGTGATTCAATATGGAGAAATTTGATTTTTTCCTATGAATATTGTAAACAAGTTAGGACAAAGGTGAGATTTTTTATGTCAATTGTGACTATGTTTTCCATATAAGAGAGTATTAGAATGTTAAGTAACTCTAATAGTTCATCAATTCGACGTCAAAAGTTTCTTCCAACTCCACCCTTTAACAATCAGAATACACCAACACCAATATCCTTAGACACACTCAAATAATAGGAAAGAACTTCATGAGCTAAGATAAAATGTCTAAAAAAAAACAACACACTCAAATAATAGGAAAAGACCTTCATGAACTAAGATAAAATGTCTAAAAAATAACGATGTGTGTGTCTCCTCGCAACTCATATACACATGTGATGAATGCAAGGTCATACAATGAAGCTTAGAAATTACTTGTCTGAAGAGAAAGAAGCTCAAACATTACCTCAATGCATTCTTGAAAGTAGAAGACAAAATTGATCTCAATCTTCAATTGTTGAGATCATTGGCTATTGGGCTGAAGGCCACAGTACCATAGTCTTAATTTCTCTCTAGACGTCTCCTTCAACAATGCTTGTTTCCGTTAGCTTCTGTACTTGATGGTAGATGGAGTGTTTTACCTCCCACAAAATTAAGCTCTTCATTTCCTCTTGGAATCCATTTCTAAAGGAAAAAAACCATATGTAAAACTCTCACCACTACCATAATCATCTACAAGTATCAAATTTACAATATTACTCAGAATCCTTTGCTTCAAAAAAATCCATATGTAAAACTCTCACCACTACCATAATCATATACAAGTATCAAATTTACAATATTACTCAGAATCCTTTGCTTCAACTGTCGTGAAGAAGATCCCAAAACACTTCAAGTTTTGAAATCCTAGCAAGCTCCCGGTTAGATTCTCATATATTTTATTGTATTACAAAGAAACACCCATTAAAGAACATTGGTAAYGTCCATGCRCACATAGAGGTCACACAAATGAGTGTACCAGCGTAATAGACAATGCACTAGGTGGTAAAATGGCCAATGTGGACTGGGTGCAAACATTTAGCCAACGACCAAAAATGATAACTGCAATGTTCAACGAACAGTCAAAACAAATATGCCACGGGTCTTGCAATAATATGTTGATGCTCTTGAAGAGAGATGAATTGCAATGGTCGTGAGCATAGAGGAATGACAATAGTCTTTAGAGATCAATTGTGTTTTTATGTGCTAAAAACAAAAAATAAGGCTACCATCGGATTAGGTTTAGGATTTTAGCTCTAGAGGTGTTGTTGATAAAATTCAAACTGATAATTCACACATTTTTGCAATAATCCCCAAAGGGAGAGATCTAGAAATGTCTGCGATGTTAATGACATCTATGTTGACTCTACCAAGGATGAGAATTCTCTTGTGTCATGCTCTTCAAATTCTAGATGCCCTTCTTTTTACCTAATCTTTCTTCTAATCAGAGATATTTATTTTCCATAACGTGGAGCAAACAATGTCCATATTTTCAAGCTATAATTCCTTTTATTCATGGGGAACATAAATCATATAGAGGAAATTATGAAATTCCAGGTATTTTTCCAGGTATTTCAAGCTATGCAAGTAATTGCAAAAGTGGAATGTGAACGATGAATGAGTCAAATGATATGTGATGGAAGACAACGATAAACTTGTGGAAAAGAAACTAAATGATCATCTTCATCATCTTCCTACCACGTCTCCTTTACAGGAAGCGACTCCCTCAGATGGTATACCCAAAGAAGAAAAAACAGAAGAGAAAGGGAAGCTTTGGATGAGATGTGTAGAGTTTTTGGTGGAGGAGTGAGAGTTGCACAAATAAGAGAGTTATGGAATGAATATGAAAATAACTCTTCTTTGGAAGAAAATATGGTAAAAGAATTTGATAAGACAAATTATTCTACAAGCGTTGGAGTATGAAACTGATCATGAGAATATTTTGGATGAATTTTTCTAGTCTACCCCAGGGAAATTTCAAGCCAATGTTGGCAAGGCTTGGGTTGTTGAGATACTTTCTAGGAGAAGTAAAAGAATAGATCATGCATGTAAAGAGAAATATCATTCATAGGAAAAATTGGTTGTCAATTATACTTGTAAATAGATACACAACCAGAGGTCAATTGTCTTCCACATGATGAGAGAGAACGATCCTGGATGGATTCATGGATAATCTGCTAAACGGATGGGAACCTTCAGAGATGAGGCAATGCACGCAGAGATGAGGGTGCAAATAGGAATGAGGATGGAGGACATCTTTTGCAAACACACCCAAGTGAAGAAGAATGAAACCCTAATGGTTGTGTACGATAGAAAGAAGAATGTGAGCAACCATGCATGTGTGCCCAATGTTATAACCCTAAATTGCACCACACATGCTTACCTGGCATTAGGCCAACTCATATCCCTTCTTTGCTAAAACTCTGCTGAAAAACTCTTTGAAAATCCTCTTGTGTCAAGGCCCATGCGCCCTAACCCATTACTACATGCGTGTACACACTGGATGACTCACAACAGCCCGTGTGTACCTAACAAAGCACAAAAAAAAGGAAAGTTATCGATGGAACAAAAGGCTATGGGTCAGTTAACTGAAACTCCTGGCCATGCATGGCCGAGGGTTCGTCCAAAACCCTAGATCCTTCTAGCCTATAAAAGAAGGGGTAGGGGTACCATTTGGAAAAGGAAAAAATATAGCGAAGAAACTCTGCCCATTTACGTAATCCATTGTCCCAACCCTTTAGCCTTTCCTCATGCCAAAGGCGATTTAACGCAAAGCAGTTCAAGGACAGAAGAAGAGGAGCCCAGGATCAGGTTCAAGGAGCGGTGGCCGGTCTTAGATTTTGTAAGTTGATTCACTTTCAGTAATAAAAATAATGCTTTTCCCATCCCAATGCATGAATTGTCTATGGTTTGATTAATTTACGCTTGATTTCTAACCCTTGAGTATAGAAGTAGCATGCATGCATAGTTGTTCTTTGTCTTGAGTGCAGGTTATCTTTGGAAGGAGTAGCGCAAGCAAGTAGTCAAGCACAACGGAGGATCTAAATCGAACGCCGGTAATAAGGTAGGTGGTCCTTTTCCTTGCATTTACTGAGAAAAAGGGATTTAAATCTTGGGATGTAGGTAAAAATGTAGTTTCTATTCAGTCAAATCTGCATGCAAGTCTGACCATAGTTTGCTAGTCCGTAGGGTGTTTTTCCCAACAACAGAATTGGTGACTCCACTGGGGAGAATACTCTTTAGGGTTCCTGGATTTATTTAAGTTTTTTGGGTAATTTAAAGATTAGGTTTTCTATTTTTCTTTGTCTGTCTTTTCCTGTAAGGTCTGAGCTAGCAGGGAGTCTGGTTTTCCATACCAGTTTTCCCTGACGTTTGTTTGACTGTATTTTTCAGGACACACAGAGGTACACGTGGCCTACAGAAGTCCTGCATGCGTGTACCCGTGCCCTATCCTCTGACAGCCTGCGTGTGAATGCTAGATGTAGAGATAGCAGTAGCGTGTAGGAGTTCAGAGAACTTTAGAGGTAGTCCTCCTCTTCCCTGTCAGAATTACACATTCTCAGGGGGTTTTCTGGAATCCTGTCTGAGTCTTGCTGGTTCACAGTTCTATCTCAAATTTCCTTTGATTCGCCTTATTATTCCTTGCATTATTTGTCTTTTCTGTTAGAAAGAGCATCCAAGCCTTCAAGTGACCCTGGTTATCAATACCAGAGGCCTCTTCCTGGTCTGGACTGCCTGTTTTCATTTTTTTTTCCTTAGAATTTAGATATACACGCGGCCTGTACAAGGTCAGCCCACATGTACACGCTTTCTATCTATGTTCAGCACACGTTTTCACGCATGTTGTTTTAGTGACAGTCACGTGCTTGGATAGGCTACTTTTTGTTCAGGGTGGGGTAGTCATCCCCTCCTTTGATAAGAAGTATTCCTCTCAGGTGTTTGAGTCTAGGTTTGAACAATCAGTAGGTTAGGTCATCTTACCCTTAGCCTGCTTTTTCTCAGTTAATGGTTGACAGAAAATAAAAATAAAATTATGGTTTTTAGACAAGCGTGATAGTCTTTGTTTTTTTTATTTCCATTGTGTGATTCTTTACTCTGATTCTTTGCGATCTGCACTTTAAGCCAGAATTTGTTTTTCTTGATTTTTTGCTTGTCGATATTTTCCCTTTTCTTCTTTACTAACACTTAAATAAATAAATAAATCTCTTTTCATTTTCTTCTTTGGTTGAGGAGTGTGTTTCTGCAT
>SNQJ01S0004573.1:20246-50327 GCA_010110895.2 Picea sitchensis
AGTGTAACCCACCTTCGTGATTCCACCCGTAACCAAGTAAGAAGTGAAAATGTAGGGTGTATCCCTCTGAAATATGCAAGACTTTGAAATAGAAAGATTACATGATATAAACCTTCATTGGATTAGTGATGATAATAATGGGTATAATCTTGTGGATTTGCAATAATTTAGATGGAAATATTGCAAGATATGAAAATATTCATGAGGGAATCAACAAAGAAATACCTTGATGCTTGAGGAGGGTATTTGTGTAGTTACAGAGCCTTAAGCCAACAAAACTCCCTTCTTTGTAATGAAAAGTTTGCAGGATACACAAATCTTCATCCAAGTTCTAAGGAAAAATTGTCTTATCCAATTTGGGAGTGAAGGTGAGAGTCTAAGTAGGCCTAGTAAAAACCTTAGCGATGCTTGGAGACACCCTGATCAATGAAGTTCTGATTCAGAGTGTTATTATGAGGGAAAACAATGTTTTGAGTTGAGACAAAAGAAAGTCATTGATTCGATGTGGTGAGATGATCTTGACCATTGGTCGTATGAAGAGGCCTTCAGATTTTCTAAGTGAAAGGTTGTACTAGGACTTCGATGGGAAAGGCTTTGAGATAATGAGGTTCATTGATCTATCGGAGGACCAGAAGCTAAAATCGTGACCGTTGGTGTCACGTGTAAGTCTATCAGAGTCCTGAAAAGAGGGAATGAGATGGCAGTACGACGAATAAGTAGTCTGAGGACCATCGATTTGTTGGAAGACACTCTGAAATATTGTAGTCATTGGATCTTGTGTGATCCATTAACTTCCCTGCAGTTAGAAACCTATGAGTAAATATTGACCATTGGTTGAGGTGTTGGGAGGGTCGTTGGATTCGTTGTAGGATGTCATCGAAGTGAGATGGTCAGAGTGAAATTCAATACCCAAAGTGGATGTACTCCAATGAGGATGATCCTGAGAACGAATGGGAGCCTTATAATAGAGAGTGGGCATGATGTAATCTCAACCATAGGATTGTCGTGGGACCCACCTATTCATCTGACGAACAACTAAAAAGAAGGGTGATAACTGTATAGAGAATTGAAGTACCGGTGAGATCAAAGTTGTTAGTTCTTTAGCCCGAGAGACATTGGATCTGTTGGAATGAAACCATCAAAATGGAATTTTAGGTATGTAACATGTTGTTCCAATAGGAAAGAGTTCAAGTCATTATGGATCATTGATCTAGAGGAGAGAAGTGATTCTAACCATTCGATTGAGGGTGTATAGGTCCCTAGTCATTACAACGAACTATGTAGAGGGATTTTGTTGTTAAATTAAGGGTCAAACAATTAATATTTAATACAATAAATATCGTGATAAGAAAAGTCCTCGCTTAAATAGTGATGGACCAGAACCAGGGAAAGTAAACCTAAACATTGCTCCTAGGTAAGAAAAGAAAATCGAACATCCCAACATTCTAAGAGATATTAGGGGTCAAGTGTGCTACAGAGTGCTATCAAAGAAAAGTACAATCTCTAACCTTGAATGGATCACTGAGATCGCTTGAATTCTTGAGAAAATATTTATTTTTCCAAGAATTCATGTTGCAAAATTGATTGATGTGATGGATAAAAATGGTTTGTTGTTTTAACACATAGGATGTACTGAAAGGAATTTAGAGGTGAATGGTGCAGCGTAGCATGGAATACACCTCATACATCATGGATGAGGAATCTGATGGTTGGAAGGATAGATAAACCCCTCTAGACTTGGTAGCCACAGTCATAAGTTTGATGGAAGAAAACAAGAGGCTCATGAGATCTCAGGATGAGCAGGCAGAGTTGAATGCAAGGCTAGTATAGAGCTTGTCAAAAATTAGAAGAACCTGCAACAAGGCCTAGCCACTAGTAATGCAAAATTGCAACAATCATAGAGGTTGAAAATCTCTTCACATTCCCCAAAGCATGAATTAATACACAACAATATAGGAAGGATTTCTTCCAAGAAGAGGAATTGGGATGTAAGGAAAGGAATATTAGGTGGAAAAAATTCTATAGAGTCTTCCAATGGGAATTCTACTTCTGACGAGATATCCAACAATGACACTGGATCGAGTGTTCTCAAGAAGAAGATAAATATATTATCACACAGTTCTCTAAGTGAAGAATTTAAAAAGGCTAATCCATCTACCTTTGATGGAGAAATCAAGAAAGGAGAAGAAGTCGAGGCATAGATATTGGGTCTGAAGAAGTATTTTTGGGTACATAATTACTTGAAAAATACAAAGGAAAATGTTTCCATATTCAATTTGAATGGAGGATCCTCCATATGGTGGGAGGATCTCAAGGAAGTTAAAGGATTGAAAGAGAGAAAACTAACCTCGAAGGAATTTGAAAAGTATTTTAGAAAGAATTACCTATCAGAGAAACACTTTTATGGGAAGATCAAAGAGTTCCATGATTCCTATGCCAATATATTTTTAGAGTTGTTGAGGTATGTTCCTTACCTCAAGAATGAGAAATAAAGGGTACAATGTTTCCTTAGTGGATTTCCATAGTCCTACCAGGACATAATTGAATTTGATGAGACTGAAATATTGGAGGATACCATTAGGAAGGCCAAGTGCTATTATGACTAGTCTAGGCATAAGAAAGATCCTTCTAAGGATTGGAAGAGAAAGGATACAAGTGGATTCCAGAAAAAACTGATTCAAATAGTTTCCATATAATAATTTGATGAAAGGTGCTCAATTTGGTCAATCAAGCAGGGGTATGAATCAACAAAATTTTCCATATAAGAGTGAAAATATAAAGAGTAGATGAACCAAAGAAAGAACCTATAGAATGTTTGGGTTGTGGAGAGCCACATCTGTTGAAAGATTGTCCTCATAGGTAGCAGGAAAACATTTTTTTTTATCATGTTAAGGAGGCTACTATGGTCAATGATGTGGCTAGAAGTATGCCTATGGTGTATGCAGCCGTGAAAAATCGTCAAGCAGACCACCAAGCCTCTGTAGTGGAGATGAAAAGTAATATTTCCAGGAAACCCATTTCTATTTTAATTTACCTTGGATCTAACCTTAGTTATATCTCACCTCAAGTTGTTTAATCAATTCCTTACAGAGAAAGAAACATGCAAATGCATGGCTGGTTCAATTAGCCACAGGAACTAAGAGAAAAGTGGCATAAGTAATAGAGGATTTTCCATTTGAAATAAGTGGACTGCAAACTCAAGCAACCTCGAATATCCTACCTCTAGGATCATATGATGTACTATTAGGCCTGGATTGGTTAGCACCTAACAAAGAAAAATTGAATTGCTATGATAAAACTTTAGAGTGTGAAGATGAAGAAGGAAATGTAGGAGTTTTGCAAGGCATTCAGAAGCCAGTTTCAATTAGACAAATATCAACACTACAACTTAAGAAATTTAGTATAAAAAGACACCCCTTGTATGCAATACAAGTGCTTAAATCAATATAAAGAAAATAGATGAAGGCTAAGGATCACACAGTGTTGTGGGAATTTATAGATTTGTTTCTAGAGGAGGTGTTTGGGCTACCTCCTAAGAGGGATCTTGATTCTTCAATAGATATTATTCCTGGGGAAGTACCATAATCAAAAGTACCCTATAGGATGAGCACAAAAGAATTGGTGGATCTGAAATTACAATTGAAAGAGATGTTGGATAAAGGGTACATTAGGGTGAGTTTGTCCCCATCGGGAGCACCCTCTTTGTTTGTGAAGAAGAAGGATGGTACATTGTGCTTATGTATTGACTATAGACAATTGAACAAGACGACCATCAAGAATAAGTATCATTTTCCTTGGATTGATGATCTCTTTGATCATCTCAAAGGAGTTGTAGTTTTCTCTAAGATTGATTTGAGATATGGATACCATCAAGTCAGGACCAAGGATGAAGAAATCCACAAGACGAAATTTAGAACAAGGTATGGACACTAGGAGTTCGTGGTAGTGTCATTCAGGCTTACTAATGCACCAACTACGTCCAAATGCTCGATGAACAATGTTCTCAACAAGTATTTGGATAAGTTTGTCTTGGTGTTTGTTGATGATAATTTGGTGTATCCCAAGACTAGAAAAGAGAATGAAGAACATCTTGGGATGGTGCTACAAGTGTTGAGAGATCACCAGTTGTATGCTAAGTTCAACAAGTGTGATTTTTTCTACAAGGAAATCCAATATTTAGGCCACACAATCTCAACAGAAGGGTTGGCAGTAGATCCTGAAAACATCAAGGAAATCATGGATTGGCTTGCCCCTCATAATGTGACAAAGGTAAGGTATTTCATGGGATTAAATGAATATTATAAAAATGTTCATTAAGGGATTTTCCAAGATTGATCATGCCATTACTTCATTATAGAGGAAGGGGAATAAATGTGTATGGTCAACAGAGTGTGAAGCCATCTTTTAGTAGCTAAAGCATATTTGACCAATGCCCCTGTCTTGAATATTGCAAACCCTAAAAAGGATTTATTGGTTTGTATTGATGCTTTCCAAGAGGGACTTGGTGGATTTATTATGTAGGGAGGACAAGTGATCATATATGAATCACGAAAGTTAAATGGGCATGAGGAATGGTATGCCACCCATAATATAGAATTCACAAAAATTGTGCATGCATTGAAGATGTGGAGACATTACTTGCTTGGAAGGAGGTCTATCCTAATGACAAACCATTGTGGGTTAAAATATTTATTTGATCAACCGAGATTGAACGCTACATAGGCCATATGGATGGAGTTGATTAGTGAGTTTGATTTTGAGATCAAACACATAAAAGGAAAGGAAAACATAGTGGAAGATGCACTCAGTCGGAATGTGCAGACCATACACTTAGTAACAACAAGTGTAGCAGAGTATGAAATCATGAAAAGGATTAGTGACCCAAGTCGATATCGGTGTCCACCCACCTATTCCACTAGGTCAAAGAAAAAATTCCATTTTGGCAGTTGTTTTACAGTTTTTCGGGTCCCAAACTCCCGGGGTCATTTTGAGGCCCTAAACAACGTTTTTTGGGCTCAAAAACACCTAGCATGTAGTCGAAGATAGATGCTAGGTTGAACGAAATATGTACTCCTTGGATATACCTTTCCAATAGTTTATCGAGCGTCCCAAATAGATATCGTATGCAAAATTTACGTCCTTAGGAAGTTGACGTATCAACTACCCCCATCGGGGCCCACAAACCTTTTGGTGTTTCATCTTTCGAGGTAAGGGTTTTTGATGTTTAGGGTTTTCTCATTTATGTTTTATTTTAAAAATTCCTCTAGAGACTCATTTTACTCATCTTCTTGTGAATGAGCGTAGCTGTCACATCTCTTCTCAGAGATAAATTGCCACCATTTTAATAAGTTTGTTTCATTCAACATTTTTACAATTTCTCTGTATTAATAGAAGTCAAGTGTTACTATATCTATGTGTATTTATTTTCTATACATATGTATTTTATTTCATTCCATTTACTAATCTGGATTAGTGGTATCATAGTGATATTCTCTTTATTTGTTTCTTGGTGCCTGTCCCCAATGAGGTCAAGGTAGAGGGAGTTGGGACTCAAATTAGTTGAGCCCTTGCAAGACTGTCCCCGCTGATCATGACGAACTCCCATGAAGGAAGAAAAGAGCGACGATGGAGCAGGAGATCCTTTCAAACTGTTGCTCGAGGAATCCCTCACGTGAAAAAGGAATGAGATGATGGATAAATTTTCACAGATCCTTTGACAATTACCAACATGTGACACATATTCATCAAGAGGCCACTTGGGAGGCATCACCGCCTTCAAGGTACAAGTCAATTTTGATATCCCCTTATTTGAAGGCCAGATATATGCAAATGTTCTAGATAAATAGTTGAATATGCTAGAAGGGTATTTTTCGGTCCATAATTTTTCCAATAGATAAAAGATTACCTTTGTGCTCCTTAAGACTAGCCCCCATGTCAAGGATTGTTGGGAGACGTACTGTGAGAAAAAGGACACTAAGGAATATGCAATATTTTTGGTCACACCCACTTAGGATTTTTTCAGGGATGTTATTAAGGAACAATACTACTGTGTTGGAAGCTACGATGACCAGTATACGAAATGGACCACACTCTGATAGGAAAGGGAACAAACAATACCAAAGTTCACGAATATCTTCCATACCTTGCGCACGAACATGGGTATCAAAGACTCTGAACAACAACTTGGTTCTCAAGTACCATGGATATCTGCATAGATACATCAAAATAGAAATGGAGTTTTTGGAAATCTCATCACTGGGGGCAGCTTATTGATATGTTGTCAAAATCGAGAAAAAATTTAAACAAAAGAAGTGAGAGTTTGGATTTGAAAATTCCTCAGAACAAAAGCAGGGCAAAGGCGACCCCGACCCATAGAAAAAATGTCATAGAAAGGATGGACCCCATCAGGAAAACCAGTCCAATCCGTAAACAAAGAAGGGTAATGAGAAGACAAAGAAAGACACTGGGAAATGGTGTGAATTCCATACAATCCCCTAACATAACACCAATGAATGTCGCTTACCAAGCTAAAATCCTTAGAGTTAGAGGAAGGTTCTGAATCTAAATCATATCCATACAAGGGGAATCATATCATCAATGAAAAACCCAGTCCCACTATCGCTACCACAAAGGTCCATCCAAGTGAACTAGAAGAACCGGAGGAAGGTGAGCACATTTCCACTCACAGATGTGGATGAAGGATGCTCCACTACATTTCATTGTTGATAGTGAAAGTTGAAAGAAACTGATCTCAGTAGAGGTCATCAAGCAGTTGAAATTGTTGATGAAACCACAATCGCAGTTCTACACCATCAGGTGGCTCCGCCAAGGAATAGATTTCTGCATCGACAACAATTTTGTATTCCCTATGGAATTAATCCCTTCAAGGATGAGGTATTGTGTGATATTTTCCCCCTTGAAGTTTGTGATGTTATTTTAGTGCCAACCATACTTGTGGCCATGACATGTTGTATATGATTCTATACCTTGGAGTGTTATTATTACTTTCGGTAGGAAATTGTATAGGATACCAGAGGTATCTCCACCTACCTCCATTTCTTTGATCCCTGCTAAACAATGAATGGACGCCATTTTCAAACCGGGAAATTTGTCTTCTTCATGATTCGTTCTCAATATGAACAAAAGGTCATATCCACATCCATGGCCTCTACATAGGGCCTCTCCATGCAACAAAAGAAGGTGGAAAAGATCATGGAAAAATACATAGACATATTCTCCTCACACACTAAGGTATCGTTGCACTGTTAGGTCAAGCATTCAATTGATATAACCCTCGATGCACCTTTACCCAATGGGCTAGTTTATCGTCTCTCTCTGATGGAAAATGAGAAAATAAAGTGACAATGATCTAGGTGGATATCAGTGGCCACCCACCTATTCCAATTGGATCACATACAAATTTCATCTTGGCAGTTTCAATTTTCATTTTGGCAATTTGTTTCTATCTTTTCAGGTCTTGAACTTCTAGGGACGTTTTGAGGCCCTAAACAACGTTTTTTGGGCCTGCCACAGTCACGATGTATATGAAGTTAGAGTGTGATGAAAAAATGTGTATTCCTTGGATAGACCTTTCCAACGGGCTATCGTGTGCCTAAAATGAAGATAGTATGAAAAAGTTACGACCCCGGGAAGTTGATGTACCAACTTACCTCAACGAGGCTCACATGGCTTTTGGCGCTTCATCTCCTAGGGTTAGGTTTTTGGATGTCTATGGTTTTGGAATTCATGTTTGATGTAAAAATTATTTTGGAGCCTCATTGTAATCATATTCTTGTGAATGAGCGTAGCCATCACATCTCTTCTAAGAGATAAGCTACCACCATTCTAGCAAGCTTGTTTTAGTATGCATTTTACAGTTTTAGCATATTTCCTTATTGAATATAAGCCAAGTTTTATTGTATATTTGTTATTGTTCATTGTATATCTTTGTTAATAATATATATCTATATTCATTTCGTTCTTCTCATAAAATCTGGATCAGTGGTATCAGAGCAGACTGCTCCTTATCGTTCTTAATGCATGTCCCCGATGAGGTCAGGGTACAAAGAGCTGGGTATCGAGATTGTTTCTCTTGAGGAAAAAGGCTCTCTCACACCCAAGAGACCCTCCATGGTGGGAGAAAATAAATATGATGGGACATGAGATCATTTCAAACTATTGCTCGAGGAATCCCTTGCACAACAGAGGAACAAGATGATGGATAGTTTTGTGCAAATCCTTCAATGACTACCAACAAGTGACATATCTTCCTCGAGCAAAGGCACCTCCCCCTTCAAGGTACATATCAACTTTGATATTCCTATATTTGAAGGTCATATAGATGCAGATTTTGTAAACAAATGTTTGAATCTGCTAGAAGGATATTTTTCTTTCCATAACTTTTCCAATAGAGAAAGGATTACATTTGCGCTCCTCAAAGCCATCCCCCATGTCAAAGATTGGTGGGAGACGTTTTGTGAGAAAAAGGAAACAGAGGAACCCTCATTATTTATAGTCACACTCACTTGGAAGTCCTTTAGGGATGTTATTAAGGAACAATACTACCTTATTGGAAGTTATGATGACCTGTATACAAGATGGACCACACTGTGACAGGAAAGGGACCAAACAGTGCTAGAGTTCACGAATATATTCCATACCTTGCGCACCAAGCTAGGTCTCAAATATTATGAGAAACATCAGGTGCTCAAGTACCGCGACAGTCTACATAGATACATCCAAATATAAAGGGAGTTTTTGGACATCTCATCCTTAGGAATGACCTATCGATATGCTGTCAAAATCGAGCAGAAGCTTAAGAAAAAGATGTGGCAGTTTGGGTTTGGGAACCCCTCACAGAAAAAGCAGGGAAAGGGAAGTACCAACCTGAAGAACAAAGGGTAGAGAAAATATGGATAACCTCAAGACAACCATTCTAAGCTATAAACAAAGAAGGATAATGTAAAGACGAAGAAAGACATCGAGAAGTGGTGTGACTTCCATAAGATCCCCTAACATAAGAGTATTGATTGTTTTTCAAAGAAGTCATTGGTGGCAGAGGTGAAAGCCTCTGAATCATATGTGGGTTCCAACTCAAAGTCAGAACCAGAAAAGGGGAGACAAATTATTGATGCGGAACCCAGTGCCACTATTTATGCCACCAAGATCCATCTTGGTGAACCTTACGGGCCAGAGGAAGGAGAATGCCTCTTTCATTCACAGATGTGGGTGAAGGGTACTCTAATGAACTTCATAATTGATATTGGTAGCCAGAAGAACCTCATCTCAGCGAAGACCGTCAAGCGACTATCCCTGCTGACAACAAAGCACCTGCAACCATACACCATAGGATGGCTCTACCAAGGAATCCATCTTCGCTTCAACCAATACTTCCACCTATCCTATGACATCAAGCCCTTCAAAGATGAGGTATTGTGTGATGTTGCTCCCCTTGAAGTTTGTCCACATACTTGCAACAGTTCCATCTCAACATCAAGTATAAGATAGGAAGCACCAACCACACCATTGATTTCCTCAGTCACCCTCTAGTTGCAACATTCACCATGGTGCTAAACTCCTATGGCCACGAGACCTTCGAATGGCCCCAACTCTATGAGAGAGATCCTAAATTCAATGTCAGTTACCAGATGTTAGCTGCAAACATATTTTCACTGATTTCCATCTTCATGACAGGATTTTTTTCCATCTGGGCCATCTCTCCATTCCATCAAGTGAGTGAGTGAAGATGATTTGGGAATCCCACTACAGTCGGGTGGTAGGACACTTCGACGTAGAAAAGATAGTGGTCATGTTGCAACAACATTTCTATTGGCTGAAACTTTGACAAGATGTCAGCAAGTATATCAAGTCCTACACTAACTATTCCATTACTAGATTGGACATTAAGAAACAAGGAATGTACACCCCTCTTCCTACCCTTGAAAGGATTTGGGAATCCATCTCGATGGACTACATGTCGTGCCTTTCATAAACCAAGCAGGGAAAATACTGTGTTTTTGTGGTGGTTGATCATTTTTCTAAAATGGCGAATATGGCTGCCTGGAAGAAGAGAATCACAACAAAGGCCACTTCCAAGCTCTTCTTTGAATGAGTGTGGGTACAATTTGGGATACCACAAACCATCATCTCAGGTCAGGATAGCCGGTTTCTCAACACATTCTGGTTGAGCCTCTGGTCACTGTTGGACACCAAGCTCACCAAATCCACTGCCTTCCACCCTCAGAAGGATGGCCAAATCGAGGTCATCAACCGGATGATCATGCATATCCCACACATGTACAATTTTAAGAATCCCTGCACATGGCATGAGAGTCTTCCCTATGTTCAACATAGCTACAACAGATCCATGCCTATCTCAACCGACCATAACCCATTTCAGGTGGGGTTGGGATTTCAACCATTGGGTCCCATGGATATTGCACTACCCCTTGTGCTCACCTAGGCAGACTCATCCCATGCTCAGATTGAAGCCGACAAAGCTAGATGGTTCATTAAGCGGACACAACACATCTGCCAATAGGTCCAACATATTTCGTAGAAGTCCAATGCCAAGTACAAGCAACGCCATGATCAACACTAGGTGCCACACAAGTTTCAGGTGGGAGATAAAGTTTGGTTGCACTTACAGAAAGAACGCCTTATAGGGCCCCATTGGAAGCTTCATCCACTCCATTATGGACCTTATACCATCACCAAGTTTGTGGGTGAAAATGATTTTGAGCTCAACATTCACCCCTTCCTTGTCTTGCACCCAGTGTTTAATGTGGACCTCCTTCGACCATAATTTCCACCATTATTGGACACCTTAAAGGTAGCAGAATAGTTGAAACCAATAGAGATCAACCCTAACTATATGGAACAATCATCCACTGATCATATCATGGACACACAGGTCAGGGGAACTCTCTAACATAAGGTCCAACTTTATCGGGTTGTCAAAGTAGGGAAACTCTTGCACCAAGGAAAGTGGCTCACCCGGGGCCAAATTCAACAGAAATTTCCTCATCTAATGGGGGAACTCAACGTAATGGATACCATTGCTTCCTAAGGGGGGAGGATTGATCCAAGTGGATATCGGTGTCCACCACCTATTCTAACTGGCTCACATACATATTTCATCTTGGCAGTTTCAGTCTTCATTTTGGTAGTTTATTTCTAGCTTTTCGGGTCCTGAAATTCCAGGGCCGTTTTGAGGCCCTAAACATCCTTTTCTGGGCCTGCCACTGTCACACTATAAACAAAGTTAGAGTGTGATGGAATATTGTGTATTCCTTGGATAAAAATTTCCAACGACCTATCGTACGCTTAAAGGAGAGATTGTATGGAAAATTTATGACCTCAGGAAGTTGATGTACCAACTTAGCCCAATGGGGCCCACATGAATTTTGGCACTTCATCTCCTAGGGTTAGGTTTTTGGATGTCTAGGGTTTCGACATCCATGTTTGATGTAAAAATAATTTTGGAGTTTCATTTTAATCATATCATTTTGAATGAGCGCATTAGTCATATCTCTTCTCAGAGATAAGCCGCCACCATTCTAGCAAGCTTGTTTCAATCTGCATTTTACAGTTTCAACATATTTCCTTATTGAATATAAGCCACATTTTATTGTATCTCTGTTATTTTTCATTGTATCTCTACATCAATAATATATATCTGTATTCATTTTTTTATGCTCATAAAATATGTATCAGACATATCTAAGAGCTAATTTAAAAGGGGCACATCCGATGCATCTCCTCACCTTGTGGGAGCCCAATTGTAATCGTGAAGAAGAAATATGGGACTTGGATATTCTGCATTGATAACAAAGACCTAAACAAAATCACAGTCACGAACTGGTACCCAATTCCATGAATTGATGACCTTCTTGACTAGCTCAAGGGAGCCATGTTTTTTAGTAAGATTGACTGAAGTTTGGCTACCACCAGGTCCTAATATAACAAACTGATGTATGAAGACTACTTTCAAGTCCAAATATGGTATTTTCGAATGGCTAGTCATGCCCTTTGGTTTGACAAATGCTCCAACAACTTTCATGATATTGATGGCCGATATATTGCGGCCTTTCACCGATTATTTTGTGGTGGTATATCTAGATGATATATCCATCTTCAATAAGAATTGGGAAGAACACTTGCAACATATTCAACAGGTCCTTCATACTCTGGGACAACACAAACTATATGCTAACTTGAAAAACTGCTCCTTTGGCATGAATAGGGTCCAATACCTAGGATACATAGTTGACGAGCATGGTTGTGCATGTGGATTTAACCAAGATCCAAGTCATTCATGATTGGCCAACCCGAACACACTAACTGAGCTTCGAAGTTTCTTAGGACTTTCCAACTTTTATCGCAGGTTGTAACACCCCAGGTTTTGAACTCCCATTTTAAATAATGTATTGTTACAATGTTAAGAGGCTAGGGTTCCCAAACAATTATTAAAAGGCCAGTGTGCCAAAGACATGTAATGTTTTCTATCATTATTAATAATAAATACATGGCTAGCTACTAGACGGATAAGGACTAGAGTTATAGGGGGCTATGATTCCACAAGAGAGGGGGCTTGAGGGGCTAAGTGTTTATTTGTATGTTAATTACCCTTTTTTCCTAAGGGAGGGGATCAGTTACGTGAGATTCTTGGGGAAGGCTAGGTGGTTCTTGATTCCCCACGAAAAATACTTAAACCCATCCCTGTTCTGATTATGGGGTTGGTCATTGGCTCATCCACTCCTTCACTTCTACATTCATACCATTATTTACCTCATGCACTTCCATGCACTCACTCATCCATTCATTGATCCATCCTCATCCACATCTTGGCTTGGGAAAGGGAACTGAACTGCTGAAGATTAGCCATGGGATAGTTTGATGTAATGGTCGTTGGTGCAATCCAGCCATGAATTGGGGCCTGGATGTCTGATATGTGTTGGCCTGTGCCCTGTTTTTCTCACAACTGCGAGTCCTGAGAGTTCCAACATTGAGATTCTGGACCAACTATGCTGGAGGCCCTTGAAAAAGGAGAAGGACTGCCTGAAGGACTGTGTGGAAGATAAGGGTGGAGGTTCATTCTCTTGGGGTGGTACAGGCTGGGTGGAAGAGAGTTGGGTACTTTCATTGTTGTGGGTGTTGGGAAACCTGCGAGAGCTTGAGAGCTAACTAGTTTGGGAACCCAAGTGCACTCTGGAACCGTCCTTGTGGATTCATAGCCCTATCTTGGGGGTGACACTACTGTTGCGATTTGGAGTAGTGGTGTCTACGGTTGGGTGGAACGTCCTTGGTCTGCAGCTAGTTGGTGTCACCTTTCTATAAATATAAGTGTTATGTGTTGTGATATTATTTTCTGTGTATGAATGTATTACGCTGAGTATTTTAATTATCGTTTAACTAAATATTAGATATGCATGCTTGATGGATATTGTTGTGCATGTCGTTAAAGTATTTTCTTTTATGCATTGTTAAATTTTAAAAAGGTATCGGTAAGAGTACGAAGTCCAAGGGTGGGCTTGAAGGTAGCGTACCCCGACCTGTGGGTGGCTGGGTATGTTACAGTTTGGTATCAGAGCTTTTGGATGAAACACCAGGCCAATATGGGTCAGGTTTGTTGGTAATAGTCTCGAGGTCGAGATCGAACTCTGACCGTGGAGTTGAAAATCTCAGGAGGAATGGAATTCCAGAATCTATGCATGATTTAGATCACAAGAGACTTGTTGTAAGGGGGTTCAAAGGATCATGACCATCCCCTTCGAATTCAAAAGTGATTGCCACTATAGGATCAGAAGAGATCCAGGATCGTTGGATCTGAGGACAAGTGAATAGGGGTCATCCGATGAAAAGGAAGCAAGGGTTAAGGTCACCACCATCATATCCCATTGGAGAGAGAGATCAATGGACAACCGACATTGCAGGGAACCAAGTTGCACAGGAGATAATTCCCTAAGGCAATCCCGCAATCCAAAACCATGGTTTCACCGAGGGTTTACATGTTAGCGTCAGGAGAATTGTGGGGAGAAAAGTGGGTTACCCCAAACCGTCGATGCCTTCCCTCGCAAATTGAAAGGTAGTAAGTGACGTGACATGTTAGGGATCAAATATTGAAACTCCGTACAACCAAAGTAGATCCTGACCATCGATCACCAATAGGTACGTGTCAGTAGATCAATAACTCTAGAGAAATTGGTTCGAGAGGTGTTCAGTTGAGATTTGAAACTCCCAAAGCCTAGAGGGCCAGAGAGCCGAAGTAAATCTCTATCATCTGATCATTCGAAATAGATCTCAGTCGCCAGATCGTTCGAAGTAAATCTCAAGTGTCGGATCATTAGAGGTGAATCTGGGCCATTTGATCCAGAAGAGACGTGGCATAAATACGTGGACTCTGAGTGAAGACTCAAAGTGAATCTTAGTCGTCCGATCCAGGAGGACACACGGAGACATATTAGCCTATTCGGGAATTCAAAGTTTGGGGGAATTAGAAGTGTGCTAGTATGGAAACTCCCTAAGTCCCGAAGCCCGAAGAGCTGAAGTGATGGGGCACGACAACGTCACCTAGAGGTGATGTGGATCCTGGAATTCTCGAAGTGACATGGCTTCCAAGTGTCACCTGGGATGATGTGGACACATGGGATGTGTGCCACATGTCAGTAATTTTTGAGCATATGGATTATTTAAATGTCAGTTAGAACATGACACATGTCACCCACCCGATTGGGCCACATGTACACTTCCAGTATTTCACCATGTGGAAACAGATTGTGCAGTACGAAGATTGGGCACTCCAAAGGGGAAGGGTGTGACAGGTTGTGTTGGGTCAAAAACTCTTGAAGGCCCGAAGGCCGAAGTACATATCGACCGTTGATTCTAGAAGACACACGTCGAAGGATCGTCAACTTCGGGTGAAAGAACTCTAGGAGAAAGTGCAGGAGGAAAGTTTTGAAACTTCTGAAGCCCGAAGAGTCGAAGTGATTCATAACCACTGATTTGTGGGAGGACACTCGTCGACAGATCATGAACTCCAGGTAAAAGTGTTCCGGGAGGAGGCAAGCGAGGAAAGTTGAGACTCCCGAAGTGCAGAGTCCCAAAGTGGATCTCGATCATTCATCGTGAAAGAGGACGAGGACCATTGATCCGGTCCTGGATGAAAGTTTCGAAGTCTTGAAGTTCTTGACAAGCACTTTTTCAGCTAAGCGCAGGGTCATGGCTGTGGTCATATGAAGATTGAGAGTTGAGGGAAGGAGGGCTAAGGGCCAGATTGGTGGTCTTCGAGACAGAAAAGTGTTAAGGAAGGATTTAGCCATGGTGTTTAGTCGTGGTCACCTGGGAAGGTGGTTTGAAGGAAGTGCCTGCACAGGATAAAATTTTGTGTTAGCCAAGGATAACAAGACACTGTTATTTTCAGAGAATGGGGATATGATCTCCAAGAAAAAAAAAAAAAGAGACCTGTAGCATGGTTTGACAATTTTGTTTATCATATGCATAATTCTAACAAAATGGTCACTTGCACATTTTGTAGAATTAAGGGGTTTAAACACATCAAATCATGATGCGTATGGAGGAAATGGAAGAAGGAGGGGGAGCCTCCAGTCATCATAAGGAGGCCAAAGGCTAGAATAGCAGAGTTGGTAATGCAGAGATAGAGTCCAATGGACGCAAGGGAAAAGGAGAGCAAGAAACATTAATAGAAATGGTATGAAGCCTGAAGATGGAAGTGCATAGCTACAAAGCTAACAACGAGAGACTGATAAGAGAACAAAGTCAGATAAATTCTCGAGTGTTGCAGAGCTTAAATCAGTTGCAGAGACAAACTAATAAGGGATCAAACTCAAGACAAGAGGAAGAAGGTAGGTGCCATGAAAGAAGGGATGATCGTGGAAGAGCTGGTTATTCCAGAAGTGTTATCAGAGCTCATGGACACCACTCACCTCCTTACTCAGAAAGAAATTTTTATGCATTGGATGATCCCGTAAGCAGTCAAGAGGTGTCTTCTATCAGACACCAAAGAAGGAAACAAGCGGTAGATAGTTTGAAAGGAGAGTTGAGGAAGCTCAAGCCACCTTCCTTTGAGGGTGAAATAGAAAGGGAAGATGATGTTGAAGCATGGTTTCTTGGGCTCAGGAGATATTTTCAGTTTCATAACTATTCGTCCAACCTGGAAGCTAGGATTGCCACCTACCATTTACACGAGAAAGATGCAATGTGGTGGGAACAACTAAGGAAAGTGGAACATGTTAATGAAAGTAGGATCACTTGGAAGCAGTTCAAGAAGTACTTCCAGAAGGAGTACCTCTTAGAGAATTTATATGACAAGAAAATGAAGGAATTCTTTGAAATCTATTTGGGAAGAATGACTATGGCAGAGTACAAGAAGCATTTCTTGGGATTGTTAAAGTATATCAGGTTTATTGGTGATGAGAAAGTGAAAATGAAAATATTTCTAAGTGGAGTTCCAGCGTTTTATAAGGAAAATATCAAGTAGGATGAGCCTAAGACCTTGACTAAATCCATCAGGAAGGCTAAATACATGTATGAGCAAGGCTAGGGAAGAGAATCTCTGTAGAAATCTTGGAAGGAAAAGAAAAATGTGAAGTCAGATCAGAGGAGGAAATGATTCAAACCTTCCTTCAATAGGAATGAGCCTAATAGAAATCATCAATATCAGTATGATAAGTGATATTTCAAGAAGGGAGATTCCTTTGGAAAAAGGGGAAGACCAGCAATCTAATGTTGGGGATGCAAGGAAGATCACTTGTACAAGGATTGCCCACATAGAAAGGACAGAGTGAAGACTGTGCACAACATCCAAGAAGCTACAACAATTGAATACATGGGAAGAATCTATGCAGCTTTAAATGATTGACAAGCAAAGTACCAGTCCAATATGATCGAGGTAGAAGGTAAGATCATAAATCAACCTGTTGCTATTTTGATTGATTCAGGATCAATTCATTGTTACATTGATCCTAATATAGTGGATAGATTACATTTGGAGAAAAGTAAACTTGGAAAAGCAAGTTTGTTTCAGTTAGCCACTAGAACCAAAAGATGAATCCATGACATGGTCAAAAGTTGTTCCATAAGTCTTAATGGTGTGAATACTAGTATTGATCTAAATATTATACCATCGGGGTCTTATGATATTCTGATTGGAATGGATTGGTTGGACAAGCATCATGTTGTCCTAGACTGCCAAGCATCATACTAGTATCGATCTAAATATCATACCATTGGGGTCTTATGATATTTTTATTGGAATGGATTGGTTGGAAAAGCATCATGTTGTCATAGATTGTCATAACAAGACATTTACATGTCTTGATGGAAATGGAAAACAAAGCACTGTGAAAGGAGTTCCAAGACCCATCTCTATAATGGATATTTCATCTTTACAGCTAAAAAGATGTTTTAGGAAAGGATGTCAATTGTATGCATCTCATGTGGAAGAGCCAGATAATACAAAAGAGCCAAGCCTCGAAGATTTCTTGGTACTATAGGAATTTGAAGATGTAATCCAAGAAATACTCGAATTTCCACCAAGAAGGGAGATATATTTCTTAATTGATTTAGTGCCAGGAGCTGACCCGGTGTCAAAAACACCTTACATAATGAGCACACCAGAGTTAAAATAATTACAAATGCAGTTGGAGGAATTGTTGAAGAAAGGGTACATACGTCCAAGTGTTTCACCTTGGGGAGCACCAATACTTTTTGTCAAAAATAAGGATGGAACCTTGACGCTGTGTATTGACTTCCGACAGCTCAACAAGTACACTATAAAGAACAAGTATCCTCTACCCCGAATTGATGACCTCTTTGGTAAGCTAAGAGGAGCAAAGATATTTTCAAAAACTGACCTGAGGGAAGGATACCATCAGGTAAGAATCAAGGAAGAAGACATTCATAATACAACCTTTAGGACTAGGTATGGACATTGTGAATTTGTAGTGGTGGTGCCATTTGGACTGACCAATGCACCAACTTTCTTCATGTGCTTAATGAATGGCATATTCAGAAATTATTTGGATAATTTTGTCATAGTATTCTTGGATGACATACTTATCTATTCTAAGTCTCAAGAGGAGCATGGACATCACTTAAGATTGGTATTGCAAGTATTGAGAGAAAATTAGTTGTATTCCAAGTTGAGTAAGTGTTCTTTTTATCAAAAGCAAATCCATTACTTGGGACACATTATTTCAGAGCAGGGCATAACAGTAGATCCAGAGAAGATCAAGGCCATTAGAGGATGGCCAACACCCAGAAATGTGTCAGACGTCATATCTTTTATGGGATTAGTTGGCTACTACAAAAATTTCATAGTAGGGTTCTCTAAGATTTTTCATCCCATCACTTCTTTGCGAAAGAAGGGAACTAAATTTGAATGGACACTCAAGTGTGAAAATAATTTTAATCTGTTGAAGGAATTACTTACTAGTGCACCTATGTTAAAGATTGCTGACCCAAATGAAAGTTTTATGGTATGTATAGACGCATGAAAGGAAGGACTTGGGGGAGTCCTCAGACAAAATGGACATGTCATTGGATATGAGTCCAAAAATCTTAAGGAACATGAGAAGAACTATGCCACGTATGACTTGGAACTTGTTTCCATTATTCACGACTTGAGGATGTGGAGGCATTATCTCATGGGGAAGAAATTCGAATTAAGGACTGACCACATTGGCCTGAAGTATCTTTTTGAAGAACCAACATTGAATGCCAAGAAAACAAGATGGATGGAATATTTAAGTGAATATGACTTTGATATGAAGCATATGAAGGGAAAGGAGAATAAAGTTGTCGATGTACTTAGTAGAAGACTGCATAGTATGCATGATACTGTTGTCAGTATGCATCAGTCCAACTTGAAGAGCATAATTTTAGATGGTCTTGTTATAGACCAACATTACCTATAGGTAAAGGAAAAATTACAACAAGGAGATGTACAACATAAAATAAAGGAGTATGAGATAAAGGAAGACGGATTACTCATGCATAAAAATAGAATCTATGTTCCTAGTTTTGGAGAGTTGAGGAATTTGGTACTGAAGGAAATGCATGATGTTCCTTATGATAGACATCCCAGTTACCAGAAAATGATTACAACAGTAAGAAGCCATTTCTTTTGGCCAAGAATGAAGAAGGATGTTGTCGATTACATCACTCGATGTATGAAATGTCAAAAGGTGAAGGATGAGCATAGGCACCCAGCGGGTTTGCTGCAACCATTACCAATCCCAGAGAAGAAATGGGAAGTGATCACCATGGATTTCATCACAGGATTACCCAGAATGAATAAGAAACATGATTCAATCATGGTGGTGGTTGAAAAATTAACAAAGGTTTCTCATTTTGTTCCTGTGAAGACAACACATACAGTGGCTAATATTGCATAAATTTTCATGAAGGAAATTGCTAGGTTGCATGGGATACCTAGGACAATTGTCTCAGACATAGATACAAAGTTTACCTCCAATTTCTGGAGGGGATTGTTTAAAGGATTTGGCACAAATCTAAACTTTAGCACAACATATCATCCCCAGACAGATGAGAAAATAGAGAGATTCAATAGAATAATTGAAGATATGTTGAGAATGTATGTGATGGATAAGCCATCTAAGTGGGAAGATTTCTTACACTTGGTTGGGTTTGCATATAATAATGGGTATCAAGATTCATTAAGAATGAGACCATTTGAAGCCTTGTATGGTAGGAAATGCGATACTCTAGTAAGCTGGGACAACCCAACAGATAGAGTAGTACTTGGGCCGGAGTTGTTCAAGGACATGGAAGACCAGGTGGTTAAGATCAAGCAAAATTTAAAGTCAGCTCAAGATAGACATAAATTTTATGCAGACAAGAATAGGACAACTAGAGAATTTAAAGTAGGGGAGCATGTACTTTTTAAAGTGAAGCCTAAGAAAATCTCTTTGAAATTGGGTAGTTGTACAAAGCTGGCGGCCAAATTCTGTGGTCCATTTGAAATATTGGACAAAATAGGGCTAGTTGCGTACATTCTTGCATTGCCTGCTTCCATGAATGCACATAATGTATTTCATGTGTCTTTACTAAAGAAATATGTACATGACCCTAACCATGTTATTGATTGGCATCTGATTCAGGTAGAGACGGAGGGAGATTTTTAGGTTTAGCCAGTGCGGGTATTGGACAAAAAAGTCAAGATTCTCTGGAATCAAGTTATAAAGTTGGTAAAAGTTTAATGGACCTGCTATGGTCCTGAAGATGCTACTTGGGAGCATGAAGATGCCATGTGGGCAAAGTACCTGCAAATTTTTGAATAAATTTGAGATTTTGATCTCTATTTTGTATATGCACTGAGGATAGTGCCAAAATAAGGGGGAGGGGATGTAATACCCCAGGTTTTGAACCCCCATTTTAAATAATGTAATGTTACAATGCTGAGAGGCCAGGGTGCCCAAACAATTATTAAAAGGCCAATGTGCCCAAGACATGTAATGTTTTCTATCATTATTCATAATAAATACATGGCTGGCTACTAGACGGATAAGGACTAGAGTTATAGGGGGCTATGATTCCACAAGAGAGGGGGATTGAGGGGCTAAGTGTTTATTCCTATGTTAATTACCCTTTTTTCCTAAGGGAGGGGATCGATTACGTGAGCTTCTTAGGGAAGGCTAGGAGGTTCTTGATTCCCCACGAACATACTTAAACCCATCCCTGGTCTGATTGTGGAGTTAGTCGTTGGCTAGTCTGCTCCTTCACTTCTGCATTCATACCATTATTTATCTTACGCACTTCCATTCACTCACTCACCCATTCATTGGTCCATCCTGATTTACGTCTTGGCTTGGGAAAGGGAACCAAACTACTAAATATTAGCCACGAGATAGTTTGTTGTAATGGTTGTTGGTGCAATCCAGCCATGACTTGGGGCCTACATGTCTGAGATGCATTGGCCTGTGCCATGTTTTTCTCACAACTGCGAGTCCTGAGAGTTCCAACATTGAGATTCTAGACTAGCTGTGCTGGAGGCCCTGGAAAAAGGAGAAGGACTGCCTGAGGGACTGCATGGCAGAGAAGGGTGGAAGTTCGTTCTCTTGGGGTGGTACAGGCTGGGTGGAAGAGAGTTGGGTACTTGAATTTTTGTGGGTGCTGGGAAACCTGTGAGATCTTGAGAGATGACTGGTTTGGGAACCCAAGTACACTCTGGAACTGTTCTTGTGGATTCATAGCCCTAGCTGGAGGGTGACACTGTTGTTCAGATTTGGAGCAGTGGTGTCTACCGTTGGGTGGAACGTCCTTAGTTTGCAACTAGTTGGTGTCACCATTTTATAAATATAAGTGCTCTTTGTTGTGATATTATTATCTGTGTATGAATGTATTCCACTGTGTATTTTAATTATTGTTTAACTAAATCTTGGATTATGCATGCTTGCTGGATATTGCTATGCATGTCGTTAAAGTCTTTTCTTTTATGGATCCTTAAATTTTAAAAAGGTATCGGTAAGAGTACAAAGTCCAAGGGTGGGCTTGAAGGTAGCGTACCCCAGCTTATGGGTGGTTCATGTTGATATTATCCCATATTGCATGGGTGCTCATCCAAGTGACCAAGGGTGTTGGAAAGGAAAGTTTTGTGTGGGGGAAGTCAAAATAAAAAGCGTTCGATGATCTAAAAAATTACTTGTGCTCATCTCCAATACTCTCCTTACCTAATATGTAGAAACCTTTTGAGATTGAGATCGATGCCTCAAACTATGCCATGGGTGCAGTTTTGACTCAACACGCTCATCTAGTGGTATATCATAGTGAGACACTATCAAATGTCATTCGTAAGTAACCCACCTATAAAAAAAAATGTATTCCATTGTACAATCCTTCCAATAATGGAAGCACTACATTCTCGTGAAGGAGAAAGTCATAGACACTGATCACAAGCCTCTGTAGTTCATGTTGACACAAGGTAAATTGCACAACAAATGCCATAAAAATTGGTCCACATACTTGCAATATTTCCATATCAACATCAAATATAAGACAAGGAGCACCAATTGTGTCGTTGATTTCCTCAGTCAAACTCCAGTTGCAGACTTAACCACGGTGCTCCACTCATGTGGCCATGAGGCATCTGAGTGGCCTCAACTCTACAAGAGTGATCCTGACTTCACTACCACTTACTAGATGCTAGGCACATGCACATTTGTTACTGAATTTGATCTTAAGGACATATTTTTATGCCATATGCTCCACCTCTATGTTCCTTCAAGTGAGCATGCGAAGATGATTTGGAAATCTCACTATAGTCGGATGGCAGGATATTTTGGCATGGAAAAGACCGTGACAGTACTACAAAATCATTTCTATTGGCCAAAATTGCACCAGGACGTCAGCAAGTATATCAGGTCTTTCACAGCCTGCGCCATTTCCAAGCCATCCACTAAGAAGAAAGGCATGTACACCCCTCTTCCTACTCCCGAAAGGCCATGGGAATCCATATCGATGGACTACATGTCGAGACTTCCTTCAACTAAGTAGAGAAATGACTGTGTTTTTGTGGTGGTTGATAGGTTTTCTAAGATGGCCATCCTAACAACATGTAAGAAGAATATCACAGTGGAGGAAACTTCCAAGTTATTCTTTGAACTGGTGTGGGTACACTTTGGGATACCACAGACCATCATATCATATTGGGACAACATGTTCCTACGCACATTTTGGTCCATCCTCTGGTCACTGTTGGACACCAAGCTCACCAAATCCACCACCTTCCACCCCCAAACTGATGGCCATATAGAGGTCGTCAACCGAATAACTGTGCATATATTGCACATGTACAACTACAAACATCCATGGACATGGGATGAGAGTCTCCCCTATGTTCAACATAGATACAATAGAACCCTTCATAGCTCGACCGGCCAAAGTCCCTTTCAGGTGGGGTTTGAATTTCAACCATTGGGTCCCATTGATGTCACACTAACCCTTGCATCCATATAGGTAGAATCACCCCATGCTCAATATAAGGCCAAAAAATCCACTAAGTTTATTGAACTGATTTAGCACATTCAAAAATAGGTCCATGATATTTTATAGAAAGCCAATGCTAAGTATAAACAATGTCGTGATCAACACTGAGTGCCTTAAAAAATTTAGCTGGGAGAAAATGTTTGGTTGCATTTGAAAAAAGAGTGCCTTACAGGACCCCATAATAAGCTTCGTCCACTTCACTATGGATCTTACACCATCACCAATGTTTTGGGTGACAATGATTTTGAGCTAAGTATTCCCCCATTCCTTGGCCTACACCTGGTGTTCAACGTGGACCTCCTTCGACCATACTTCCCACCATTATTGTAAACATCAAATATCATAAAATAGTTGACACTAATAGAGATCAACCTTGAATGCATGGAACAATAAACCATTGATCAGATAAGGGACACTCATATTAAGGGAACTCACCAACAAAGGATGCATATTTATCAGGTTGTCGGAGCAGGGAAACTCCTGCACCAAGGAAAGTGGCTCACCTAGGGCCAAGTTCAATAGAAGTTTCCCCATCTGATAGGGGCACTCAACACAATGGATACCATTAATTCCTAAGGGGGGAGGAATTATTTGGGTGGATATCAGTGTCCACTGACCTATTCCACTGGGTCAAAGAATAGTTTCTATTTTGGCAGTTGTTTTACATTTTTTTGGATCACAAACTTCAAGGGTCGTTTTGAGGCCTTAAACGATGTTTTTTGGGCTCGTAAGCACCTATCATGTTTCCAAATATAGATACTAGGATGAATGAAATATGTACTTCTTAGCTATACCTTTCCAACTGTGTATTGAGCACCCTAAATGAATATCGTATGCAAAAGTTACACCATCGAGAAGTTGACATATCAACTACCCCCATCGGGGCCCACAAACCTTTTGGCGTTTCGTCTCCTAGAGTTAGGGTTTTTTATGTTTAGGGTTTTCTCATTTATTTTTTATGTTAAAAAGGCCTCTGGAGCCTCATTGTATTCATGTTCTTTCAAATGCGCGTAGCTGTCACATATCTTCTCAGAGATAAGCTTCCACCATTCGAGCAAGTTTGTTTCAATCTACATTTTTATAGTTTCAATAGTTTCTCTTTATTAATATAAGTCAAGTTTTACTGTATCTATTTGTATTTGTTTTCTATACACATGTATTTCATTTCATTCCATTTATTAATCCGGATAAATTAGAACCCTCATGCAAGAAGATGGGTTTTTCAATCAGGTAAGAGAGGGATTGCAACAAGAACCCAAAGAGAAAAAATATGAAGGGTATCAACTTGTATTTGATGGACTACTGTTGTATAACAATAGGTTGTATGTTCCAAATTTAGCAGAGTTGAAGCATTTGATTATGGATGAATTCCATAGGAGACGTTATGTGGGTCACCTGGGTTATCAAAAAATGGCAACTGCAGTAAGGCAGTTGTATTATTGGCCAAAAATGAAGAAATACATAGTTGAATACATTGCTAAGTGTTTGGAGTGTCAACATGTAAAAATTGAACACAAACACCCTAAAGGACTATTGCATCATTTTCCAACTCCATAATGGAAATGGGATATGATCTCCATGGATTTTATTACTAGTTTTCCAAGAACAGTTAGGCAACATGATGCGATTATGGTAGTAGTGGATAATTTGAGCAAGACAACTCACTTTTTTCCTATAAAATATACTTTTAAAGTTGAATATGTTTCTAAATTTCTTATGAAGGAAATATTCAAATTACATGGGTTACCCAAGACCATAATCTCAAACAGAGATGCTAAGTTCAGTTCAATTTTTTGGAAAATCTTGTTTTCAGGATTGGGAATGTAGATATCATTTAGCACATCCTACCATCCTCAAACAGATGGTCAGAAAGAGAGAGTGAATAAAGTGCTAGAGATCATGTTTAGGATGCATGTAATGCATCAACCCAATTAGTGGGAAGAGTTACATATACCCTTGGTAGAGTTTTCCTATAACAATGGTTATCGAGAATCACTTAATATGAGCCCATTTGAAGTTCTATATGATAGGAAGTGTAGATTTCCAATTAGATAATACAATACAGTGGAAAAGGTCACACTTGGACCAAAATTGTTGAAGGAAATGGAGTGATCAATGATAAGGATGAGGCATAATTTGAAAATAGACTAGGATAGACAAACGAGCTATGCAGACAACAAAATAACTCATAAATAGTTCAAGGTGCTAGATCATGTGTATCTCAGGGTGAAACCCAAGAGGAGTTCCCTAAGAAAGGGGACATGCGCTAAGATGGCACCTCACTATTGTGAATCATTTGAGGTTCTAGAGAGAGAGGGACCAGTGGCATATAGAATTACTTTACCACCTACTGTTAGAGCTCATAATTTATTCCATCTATATTTATTAAAGAAATATGTTCATGATTCTAATCATGTTATTGATTGGACTGTGATACAGGTGGAACCAGAGGGAGAATTCTATCTCAAGCCTCAATGCATCCTAATTAGGAGGGAAACATTGCTCTAGAGTGTTACACATTATTTTTTTCATCCCTATGACTGTTAATGATGTAAACCTATCTGTTTCCTTCAGAAGGGTCAGTGGCCTGAGTTCCTGAAGAGAGAAGGGAGAAGAACTTTTCCTAAGAAAAGAAGTTGCATTTTCCTGTGTAAAAACCTTATAAAAACAGAAGTTCGCAGGCTGCCTATGTATTAGGGTGCGAGAATGCCTGATTCTTGTAGGCTGCATCATAGCTAGGGTGTGAATAGTTCGCAGGTTGCACTATAAGAAGGGTGTGAGAATGCTTACACGTGGGAAAAATGAGCATTTTCTAGAATCTTCTAGAAGGAGAAGCTTCTATGGTGTGGTGGCATCCGAATGGTTTGGATCTTACTCGCTTTCATGATTTAGTGGGATCATCCTAACCTCCTCACCTTATCCTCTTCAACTTATAAAAGGAGAGGAGCTCTCATGGAGAAGGGGTTCTGGATCTTGTTAGTTTTGGTTGGCTTGGAATTATTAGCTTGGTTGGAGTGGCTTTGAGATGTGATTTGTCAAGATAGATTGTGAATATCATCAGATCTATGTTCTCAGAATTCTTGGAGTGGAAGTGTGTGGGGAATGAAGAATAGTTGGAAGGGAGCTTATGACATCAAGGCCATGGTTGTAATATCTCTTTCACATTTAATATGATACAGTAATATGATTCTTTCTAATAAAGCTTGTTGTGTTTTATTGTATGATTCGTTGATCACATACATAGGTTTATATTGAGTTTATGCTATTTCTATCACTTTGGTTGGTTGCGTTCTTTTGCTATCATTGTATGAGTGTTGGAATGAAGCTAGGATGGCTATGGAGAGAGGAAGCAACATTTAAACAGTATGTCACCCATCTCTCTTTAGTTAATAAATTCAATATCTAAAACTTAAGGAAAGTGTCATGTTCTAGTGTGTTTTGTTCTAGATCTAGGTGGATCTAGGGAGATCAGTTAGTGTCCGCACCTACCGATTAGTCCGATAAAAAAATTGGTGACTCCACTGGGGAGCGGATTGTTTCCTAGTTAGTCTAGTTTCCCTTCCTTTGATTGCTTGTTTTCTGGTTTCTGAGTCTGTGGGACATCCATCTAGACTCTCTAGATCTAGAAGTTCACTTAGATTCCCTGTCCTTTTTCAAAAATTTCGTTGATTACAGACATTCTCGCACTATACCTGTCTATAGACTGCAAGAATCATTGATGTTCACACCCTGCTGTTTGGTTCAGTGCGAACTTCTTGCACCCTACCAATGTCTAGCTTGCGATAATACCTAATTCTCGCATTGTAATATACTGCTAGGCTGCGAACTTGTGTGTAAACTTTTTTGGATTGGGTCTTGTCATTTTTTTGATGCCCGGTTTTTCCTTGAACAATTGGATTGAACTTTTGGAGCCTATATTGATCTGTTTACAGTCTTCTTGGCATTTTTTGAGTTGCTTTTATCCATCTTTGCTTTGTTTGGTTTTGAAGGATTAGTCTCTTGCTTTGAGTGTCTTTCAATTACAAAGAATGTGTTTTCTTTAGAATTGTTTAGGGAAAGATCATATTTCTTCTGAATAGTTCAATTTAAAAGAGAAATTTTAGTTTGGGTTTTTAATTTCTTGCTTTGTATTAGATTGGGGGAATCCTTGCATTTGAAGTAGCGAAATTGCATGATTCTTGGCATTTTTTTATCTTAAATTATGAAAAAATTTCCCCCTCATGGCCGGGGGGGCGTGAATCGTGCATTGGTGTACAATAACTTTTTCTCATTTCTTGAGAATCTTGATATTGATGAGTTTTAAGATTTTGGGACATTGTGCTTCTGGGAATGATAAATGTTTTCTCCTTCTCGTAGCATAGATTTCATTGAAATGAAAAAATTGCATCTTCATATCTTTGCATAATTTTCGAGTCGGTCAAAACACCATATTGTCCATGCCATCTTCCTTTTGAGTAACAATAGCCTTAAAATAAAGCGCTTATAAAAAATTGATTAGACATTTTTTACACTTTCTGGTAGCAAACCTACAGTAGATTAGTTGTAGGGCTTTGGAATAGGTGTGAAAGATAACTTTCCAAAGTTGCAAACAAACATAGCATCTTGAGTTAGGGAGCGGTTAAGTCCACTTATTACATTTTTTCCTGGGAAGCCCTTCTAACATAAGGGTCAACCATGAGGTCGCATTGAGACTAGTAGAGTTACTCACCCTGCTTTGTTGGTGTTGGTGTAGAGATTATGTGTATTATGGGGGTCTCTTGAGAGGTATACCCACAATGATGAGTGGAAGCCTTTCAAGTTGATTTCGGGCTAGATACCCTGCCCTTGCCTGTGGATCAAACTGTCGACTGTTTCCCCAAGCATCATTGTAGTAATTGGTAACCTTAGTGACCTAACTCTCTAGGTTCTTTACATGAGGTGACTGTGGAGGGGCAAGTCTTCACGGTACCTAGAATCGACGTTGGCCAAACTCACTCGGGCTCCTTGGAGGGTATACCCACGATTATGTGTGGGAGCTTGCACCAAGGTGTAAG
The DNA here is from genome assembly GCA_010110895.2 of Picea sitchensis. NCBI lineage: Eukaryota > Viridiplantae > Streptophyta > Pinopsida > Pinales > Pinaceae > Picea > Picea sitchensis. The sequence continues at coordinate 48,305 of SNQJ01S0004573.1, forward strand.
TTCGTTAAGCAGGTCGTCAATGTAACTTTTCCACCCACTCTATCTCAGCCCCTTCTTACATTGTTCCTGCGACGTTGGATTTCATCACCAACTAGTGTGCTCATTGTAAGAAGGTTTTGTTTGTTTGCTTGCTTCCTAGATTTTTAGCGTGTGTTGTTTGTTTTCCCTAACAGAATCTAGGTTGGATTTATTTAATGGCATCATTTCCTGAAATGACCAATGAAGGAACCTCTGCTCCAGGGGAACCTTTTGTTTTTCCTTCTTATGGAAACATTGGTCCTCCTCACATCGCTACTTTGAGCCTTCCAGGTCTCACAATTGGATTTCCGATGTGGTTGTTTTCCACTCAGGTAATCCTGAATGCAGTAAGTACTTCAGTCACAAGCACTCCCCCCCAAGAGCATCAAAATCATGTTGATCCTTCACCATCTTCACCAATAAGGTCTTCTTCGCCTTCTTCGCTTGCAATGTCACCTTCCCTTTCATCTTCTTCGTCGGGTGGAAGTTCTGAAGCTAGTAACTCGGTGACTAAAAAGAACAAGAAAAGAAAGATTAAGAAGAAGAAAGATAAACAAGGGTCAAAACTTCTAACCACTGTCAAACATGTTGTAAAACAACTAGTTACTTTTAATCTTGCTAGGAGTGTTGATGATGTCAAGATCACCCAAACAACTCGTAAGCCCAAGTACCCTTGCAGACTTTGTAAGGGTAGCCATCTTCTTAAGGAATGCCTTGGTCTACCCAAGGTTATACAAGTATGGTCTACACATCCTCGCCAACCCATGTCGTCAGCCTCTGAACAACATGCTGATGACTTCCCATAGACTATTCACGATATAGTTGGGAAGAAGAAAAGTAGAGTCAAGTTCCCATGTATGTTATGCAAAGGGAGTCATCTCACTCACCTTTGTTCTCGAATGGACGAAGCCTCAAAATTACTGGAAGACATGACTGTTTCACAGCCTCAACTTGCAGCTGCATACCGTAAGGTTTCTCTTAACCCACCTGTAGTTGATGGAATGATCACTCTGGTCCCTTCACCAGTCAATCTGGTTGATCATGTCATCAATCTGGTCACGTCCTTATTTGAACTAGTTGACAAAGTGGTTGATCCGATACCATCCTTGGTCAATCCCACTCTCCCCTCAGAGAGTGAAAACCAAGTGGTCGATCCGTTTCCACCTGTCGACCCCATTCTCCCCCTGGAGAATGAAACCCAAGTGGTCAATCTGATCTCTCCATTGGTCGATCCTACTCTCCTGCTAGAGAGTAAACCCAATACTACCCATGTTTTTCTCGTTGATACAGAATCTCCCATGCCGAGGGGTATTCCTCCTTCTATCGTAGGACCCCCTCCAAGTAATGAGGCCATCCATTTTGATTGGGGTGTGCTAACTAGACCTCGTCTTCCCTCTCACATTCCTTTCTAGATTACGGTACAGGTTTGTGGTCGAGATGTTCCTCAGACACTGATAGATGAAGGTTCGTCTGTTAGTATTTTGTCCTCTATTTCTTGGAAAACTTTGGGTTGTCCTCCACTTGTGTCAGTTACGCAGAATCTGTTAGCTTTTAACAGAAGAAGTAGTCAACCTTTAGGGACCCTTCCTCAGTTTCCTGTAACTTTGGGAGGGAAAACAGTCTTCATTGATGTCATGGTATTCCAAGACCCCTTGGATTTTTCTTTACTCCTTGGGCGGGATTATGTCTATGCCATGAAAGTTATTGTGTCTACTCTTTCTCATGTGATATATTTCCCTCACAATGGATGGGTTGTGACTGTTGATCAACTTTCATTCATTGACCCCATCTGGATTACCTCCCTGAATGGTTCTTATATGCAGACGGTATTGCCCCCGCCACAGGTCAATTATGTGGCGTTGTCTCCCATGACTTCAACTTCTGATGACTTAGATCCAGTAGTTGACATGGTGATATCTTCGATAGGGTTGTTAGAGTCTGATCTCTTTACTCCTATCACGACCCTCGACATGGTGTCCTTCCAGAGTGTGTTTCTTCCTTCCAG
>SNQJ01S0004573.1:50337-78010 GCA_010110895.2 Picea sitchensis
TGTTTTCTCGAATCTTCTAGAAGGAGAAGCTTCTATGGTGAGGTGGCATCCGAATGGTTTGGATCTTACTCACTTTCATGATTTAGTGGGATCATCCTAACCTCCTCACCTTATCCTCTTCAACTTATAAAAGGAGAGGAGCTATCATGGAGAAGGGGTTCTGGAGCTTGTTAGCTTTGGTTGGCTTGGAATTATTAGCTTGGTTGGAGTGGCTTTGAGATGTGCTTTGTCAAGATAGATTGTGAATATCATCAGATATATGTTCTCAAAATTCTTGGAGTGGAAGTGCGTGGGGAACGAAGGACAGTTGGAAGGGACCTTATGACATCAAGGCCATGGTTGTAATCTCTCTTTCACATTTAATATGATACAATAATATGATTCTTTCCTATAAAGCTTGTTGTGTTTTATTGTATGATTCCTTGATCACATACATAGGTTTATATTGAGTTTATTCTATTGCTATCACTTTGGTTGGTTGCGTTATTTTGCAGGCTCATCATTGTATGAGTGTTGGAACGAAGCTAGGATGGCGATGGAGAGAGGAAGCGACATTTAAACAGTATGTCACCCATCCCTCTTTAGTTAATAAATTCAATATCTAAAACTTAAGGAAAGCGTCATGTTCTGGTGTGTTTTGTTCTAGATCTAGGTGGATCTAGGGAGATCAGTTAGTGTCCACACCTACCGATTAGTCTGATAACATAGAGTTGAGACGTTGTGTAGGTCAAGGTGAAATGAAAGTACTTTGGAGACAATGAGGCTATCTGGGAATTGGAATATGCTATGAGAGTGGCATACCCATTTTTTTTTCTAGATAAGTGTTTATATGTGGTGTTTAAATCAATGAGGACAATGTTTCTTTATTAGGGAGGGGAATGAAACACCTTGTTTCCCCCCATAGATTTAATTATGCTAGGAATTCATATAATGTGATTATGAAGCATGTAATTATGTTGTTGATTAATATAAAACATCAAAAAACTGGATGAGAGGTAAATTCCTTGAGTATTGACTATGATATCACAAGTGGGATTGGTGAATTGGAATTTGTGAGGTGGATTGGTGAGGTAGTGTGGTAGAGAAATTACTCTGTGAAAATTTTTATCACTCTCTTGCTATGGTTCCCAGGGGAAAGACAGAATGAAAACAAATGGTAACAAAAATTCTCTAGGAACAATATTATATTTCTTCATGGGAGGGTTAGGTAGAAAAGAGAGAAAGAAATGTGCCTTATTTCGACATTCCTCCTCACTGCTCCAATCCAAGTAAGCTCCAATATAGAAGCTCCTTTGGTGAAGTTTATACTTGCAAGAACAAAAGGAAACAATACTTCTTCTACTTCGTCCTAGGATTAGGTGAAAATAATCCTATTTGATGACTTATTATGAAGAGATCAAAAGAAAAGAATGAACAAGCAAACATAAGAGAACCATGCCAAGTTATATTGATAAGAATATGGAAAGTTACAACCTTTGTGTGACATTGTTGATCTCCAGATCTCCTTCTTCATCCCTTAGATGAGATATTTTTCTCTCTAGAAGATGTTTGTCTCTTTTCTATAGAATCATAAGTTTGGTATATTATTCATCCTCTTCCCCCTTTCCACTGATGAGAGTCTTGGTTATATACATGCATATGAGATCAACTACTTAAGATAAATTAGGGACTTGGTTGAGGAAATAATAGATCTTGGTAAATGATGAGCTATATTCATGGTTATTGTTTCTCCTAAGATAGGATAGAAGGGGGATTGAACCATATCTCAATGAAAACAAGAAAACAAAATAAGAACCATCCAAAAAGTCCTCTAAAGATGCCCCTAAATTGATGGGATTTGACCTTATCAAGATGGTTTCTCCCCTAGAAGGGAAGAAAGAGTGACCTGATCACTCCCCTAACATTGTTTCAAGAGGATGGTTTCTCCCCCAGAGTGGAAATGGGAGCGACCATGGTTAAATGAAATCAGGACTGAGGAAAAAAGACAAGGAATGAAGGAAAATAGAAATGTGGATATTATTTTACTTCAATGATGATTAGGGGTTGTCATTTTTACTTGTGAGATGCGACATTGAGTAAAGTGAAAAAATGGTGTATAACAGATTCCCCCCAAAGTGCGAGTTCGGAGAAGAAGACGATGGCCGAAACACTTTGCAACAAAGCTCAAACCAAGGGATTGAAGAAAGGAAGACCGGTCGAAACAACAAATGTATGTGAATATACATATAAAATCTCCTAGGTAGGCACACCCATACTCGGAATAACCTATATCAGAGCATGATCATCGAACAATACACTGGAAATCCATGAGAGGCCTAACTTAGGACACAACCACGAGATATACAATGTGGATCTGTGTAACAATGTATGAATTAAATTCTTGTCAGCGTATCTTGGGGAGTTGAAAAGTAGAAAAATGCAACTACAAGGTCCACCCAAGGTCTTCAATCCTGATCCAAAACAGTACGAATCTAACCATGTGAATAAAGGTTTTTGCGTCAAACATGGTAGAAACCACTTGATTACCGGTCAATGGGGTTTACCTTTAACAAGTGCGAGATAAATCACCAATGATGAAAATGAATCCCAAGGTAGTCTAAGTACATTCCATCGAATGTGAGTAGATTAAATGAAGTCGAACACCCAATGGAATATTTCGATTAGAGGCCAATGATGTAAACCCATTGTCGAAAATGAGGAAACTTACTATCGAGGCATGCAGGTCCCAAGGTACTGACTAGTTTCTAATTCTAGTTATTGGATAAGGTGTTGAATTCGACAAGGAAAAACTTGTCGAAGGAGGGCCATGATGTTTCCCCCATCATTGACATGAAAACAATTATGATTATTTGAGATGGTATATATAAAATCATGGACTGACATAGGGACAAAAATTATGCATAGATTGACTTCCCTTGAACATCGGGTGGCACAATGAAGGACTTGGAAACATTGACTCAATGAAGTATAAATAATGGATGTAACGATGTGATTACAACCAATGGATCTCTTAGAATGCATCGAAAGAGTATGACGACACATGAAATGGGATGACAACCATAGGTTCTCTTTAGAAGGAATCAAAAGAGGATGACGACACATGGGATTCAAAAAGTGCAGAGACAAGCGAATTACCCAAGTATGTGAGATGATGTAGAGAAGTGCCATGTTTGAGGGTGACACAAAATATTCCATAAAACTTATGAAAAAAAATATTGTCCTAATTCTCCAATTTCCCCATCATTATGGATGAGTATTTCTTTGTTTTTTTAACGAGCTTGAGGAGGATAACAAATGCCTGGTCCCAAAAGGGTCCTTCATTGTTTACTTTTATGAGTCCAAAGAAGGGAAACTCATAGGTCTTTTCATATTTAGAGAGTATATTGAAAATATTGTGTAAAGAAGACTCCATAATGGACTTTTTCGTAAAGTTAGTCTCCAGGGTCCAAAAAAGTATAAAACAATGCCTAGGAAAACTCTCTTGACTGAGATGGCCAGAGTGTTCCTTTTTTGTAAATAGTTTAATGGGACTAAAAAAGGGGTAAACCATCACCCACTAAACGTTCTTTCTAACTCATTTTAAGGAGCATGAAAGACAACAATATTTTCCTTTTAAGGAGTGTGAAAAGAGCTTAAAGGGATCTCCATAATAAAATTTATTTTTCATAATTTAGACGTTCGAAGCTGGAAAAAGTGTGACCTTTTCATAGTTTAAGGAGTTTGAAAAATTCAAAAAGTACTTTCTTGAGAAGTAAGATCACCAATAAAATTCTCTAGGACACCGGTTGGAATGAACATGGCTAAAAAACAAGAGATGTCATAATTTTAATGAAAACTGTTGATTTTAAAGGGGAAATTAATATAAAGTAAAAAAAAATTAATATTAGATTAGGGTAAAAGTGGGTTAAAATTTTCATATGAAATAACCAAAGAGGTGAAAAAACAATTCATTTTTACCTTGCCTTTGAATAAATTGTAAACCGTGGTGTTTTTTCCCTTTCACGGAGAAGATCTCTAGGCATCAATTTCAGACAAACTAATGGATGACTATTCATTGCATTTGAACCAGGTTCCTACTCTCTCCTTCCTCATCAATTTTATGTATTGTTTTACTATGTTTCATGATGTCTTTGGGTGGTTTTGAGGGGGGAGAAACCAAGATGGTCTGTTTACACTTGCAGAGGGTCTTAGCTACCTTATGTCCAATAGAAAGGGCACGACTAGTGCATAAACAATTTGGGTTTGAATTTTCTGGCTAGTAAAAAGACATAAAAGTTTTGCCAAATGAATCTAATGATTGTTTGATGCCTTGTAGGCGAGTTTGGGAAATATTCTTGAGTGGAAAGAGTGTGAAAATGAAAGAGATGATACCGTGGCCTTGAGGGATCAAAACACAATTGTTGCACTAATAAATTGTGGGTTGGTGAAGTTTTTCAAAATTTAAAACATGAGAAAGGAGATAATGCTTCTTGAGCATCTGATCCAAATGTGGGACCCCAATGAGAAAGTGTTCAAAGTGGGTCCTCATGATTTAGAAATTGAGGTAGAGGACATCTATTTTCTGGCGGGGCTTTAAAAACGAGGTGCCCTTATTTATTTGGTCGAGACCAGAGCTACATAGATGTCCACTGAGGATTATATTGTCACGTATTGTAGAGAGGTTGTTATAGGACTAGTGTAAAAATTATGATCAAATAGATTGAGGATCGACCACTTAGCACAATTGCATTCACCATTAGCAAATTGGCCAGAATCACAACAACTCATATCATCACAAAGTCACAGATGGAATATGCGGTTGAACGCATGGAGACCAGGGTATTCAACTGGTGTGAGGGTGTTTTGTTGAGACTCAAAAACCAAATCACTCGATGTAGGATTGGAAAACAAAAATAATTTGTCTACGGTTCATTGCGTGTTTCTTTCTTTTCAGAGATAGCTCCTGTGTTACAACCCTGGGTAATGCTACCAAATCGTCACATAATGGAACCAAGAATGGAGAAGTGGAATAGCTTCTCACTGAGACTTGGAGAGGGTCGCACAATATTTTCATTTGACCATGGCTTCTTCGTATGGTGGAAGAAGCAAATTCCTATGATAGACGATTTCCCCTATTTAATTGTTGACTTTCATGTTAGCAATTACTTGGTGCTCCTAGAAGGGGCATGCTGAGATCTGTCAGGTACTTATGATCCCACACTCAATTTATTTATTTATTTTTTAGATTTTATATATTTTTTTGGTATACAAAGGGTTTTTAATAAAAAAATATCTACTTACGTAGATAAGGGACCGATACGACTAGATGGATTATCGGTACTAGCTCACCGCAGAGGGCCACCTTTTCCATTTTAGTGTTAAGAACCAAACATCAATATAGCATGGAAAAACCTCAAGAAAAGTACTCAACGCCTTGAAACAGAGATAATTTCAGATAATAAGCCTCTTCGAGGGGGCAACCTCCTTTTACCCCACTTAAATGTTCAAGTCCAAGATCGTATAATAAGCCTCTTCGAGGCAACCTCCTTTACCCCACTCTTAAATGTTCAAGTCCAAGATGATTCATTATGAAAAATGTCTCCTCGTATATATAGGAGACTAGTATGTATAATTACAAATAATGGCCTAAAAGCCACAATAAAATAACATTACTAATCTAAATTACAACCAATGGCCTAAAGCCGACATAGCCAAAATAGTATTACTAATATAATATGCCCCAATTAAGGGGGTAATGAGCCAATATTAGGGCTTTAACATGCTCTCCCCTTGAGACAAGTGTTGTCCACAATGCTGAGAGTACCTCGATGCTTTTGTATAAAAACATCATCTTCCCAAGTGGAATCTTCAAATGCAGAAGTTTCCATTTAATGAGATACCCTCAAATGGATCTATTCCGGGCTGGTAATTTTACCAGCATGTCTTTGGGCTCCAATATGATTTTCCTTCCCAATGTCTCGAAATATACAACCTGATCTTGTCACCTATAACCTTCTTTTAAGCATGAAACATGGAAAACTGTACTCGTGAAGATGCAGCCTCCAATTTGTGCCAACAATCTTTGCAACACCTTATAAGGGCCATAAGACTTTGCTGATAAATTATCCTTTTGGCTTGCTTGAGGGACATCCGCTTGTATGGTTGTAGTCTTAAAACACCAAATCCCCTACTTCAAAACTTCTTCACTCCGATGTTGATTTGTTGTTTTGGCGATTCTGCTATCATTGTAGTTGTCCTTTAAGATTTTGGAGAATTTGTTGTTTATTCTCGATGTGATCTCCACCGCTTTTGTCCTTAGATTTTTCTTTTAGAGAAGGCGATGGAAGGAGGGTGGTAATCCATAAAGTGCCATAAATGGTGTCATTGGCTTTTGTTGCAAAGTAGAAAGGAAGTGTTATGCACCACCACTCTCGGCCAAGGGAAATCCATTTGAACCATTGTGTTTGTTTATCGACAAAACAACTAAGGTAGCCTTCCATACATTTTTTCACCATCTCAGCTTTGTCCATCATCAGATTGAGGATGATAGGATGAGCTATGAGCCAATTGAGTACCCAAACAAGAAAGCCAATTCTATCCAAAAAATGTCCAAAAATAAGTGGGATCTCCGCTACCATAATCTTTGGGTCGCCATGTAGCTTTTGAACTATCTCCACATGAATGCGGGTAACCGTATCAGCTTTGGAAGGATGAGGAGGCACAAAAGTGCATACTTGTTTAGTCTATCAACAATCACCATGATGACACACTCTTTCCTTCACTTTGGTAACCCCTGCGGTGATGAAATCCATGGAACCTCCTCCCACCGCTGACTTGGAATGGATGATTGTAAAAGACCTCGGGTCTTAATTGTTTCCAATCTTATTTTGTTGAAAACCACACATTCTCGCCACAAACCTTGGTGAACATCAGCTTTTAAGTCCATCCCAAAAAAACTCTTCTTGACTCTATGGTAGGTTTTCAAAATCCCAAGTTCCCCTATTGAGAGAGGTGTGCAATCCCAATAGTACCTTTGTTTGAGTTGGGAGCTCTTACATAAATATAAGCAATCTTTGTACCATAGTGAATCATTTTCCTTGTAAATGTATCTGATGCAATCGAACTCAAGGTAACCTTTGAATGAGGGTCCACACTTTTTCGTCCTTTTCCATTCATCCCTTGCTTCTATTATCCACCCAGGTTAGATGATCGAGATATAATAAAGAAAGGCCCTCAACATCTTCATCCTTTCTCTTTTGAGAGAGCGCATCTGGCACAACATTTTGCTTCACCTTTTATAGACGATTTCAAAATCATAGCCCATATCTTGGTTACCCATTTTTGTTAGCCTCTTCAAGGTCTTTGTTCCAAGAAGTATTTAAGACTATCATGATCCGCTTTGACCTTGAAGTGCCATTAGCTATTAGGTATGATCTTCATTTTAAAACGTGCATGCAGCAGTTTGCCATCATTTCCTTCTCATAAATGGGTTTCAAAGTCTTCCCTTGAGTATCGACTTTCAGCCATACTCTTCTTGCATTATGACAACGCCAATTCCATTTCCCTAGGTATCGCATTTCACAATAAAGGTTTTTGTGTCCGGTGGTCAAGACAGAGCTCTGCACACATCACTTCTTAAGTTGTTCAAAAGCTTTAGTTTCCTCGAGTCCAGACGCATCCTTCTTAGTTAGTGTCGCTAAAGGTGCCTGGCTTCTTCCATAGTTCCTAACAAACTCTATGTAGTAACTCATAAAACCCCAAAAAATCCTCTAAGCATTTTAATGTTTTGGGAATCGGCCCAGCCCATCATGGCCTTAATCTTGTTATGGTCTACTCACACCTTCCATGAGATAATATGACCCAAATACTTCTACCTTTACTCCAAAGAAACATTTTGAAGGTTTAGCATATAGTTGTTGCTCCTTTTAGTAGTTGTAGCACCTTGTCAACATGTTGCACATGATCCCTCCCAAGATTTTCTATAGATTAGTATATCATCAAAAATACTTACACAAATTGGCGGAAGGGCTTGCAAAATGGAATTCATCAACCCTTTGAATGTGAAAGGTGCATTTGTAAAGCCAAAAAGCATGACCAAAACTTCATAATGACCTCTCAATATGAGTTCTAATGTTGTTTTTGGGATATCTTCTTCTTCATTCAGGGTATGATGATACCATGAACGTTGTCCAATTCCCTGAAATAGATTGCTCCATGTAATTCATTCAACAATTCATAAATCACTCTGAATGGGACACTTTCCATTCCTAATATGACTGTTGAGCCTCTATAATCCGACACATACTTCATGAGCCATCTTTCTTGAATACCACACCGGGTGCGAGTAAGAACTTTGGCTAGGTCTAATAATGCCAACCTCTAACATTTCTTCAACCAGGTGCTCAATTTCACTTTTCCGAAATGTATGGGTATTTGTATGGCCTACTGTTAGGAGGAACACTTCCCAGAATTAGGTGAATTTCATGATCATGATTTCAAAGTGGTGGGAGACATTTGGGAATATCTTCAAATACTTTGGAATGATTATCAATGATCTTTTTGAGATCTTCGAGGAATAGATGGCTTATATGTTCGAATATCTAGTGAGCATAGTTGTGCAATAATGCTCTGATTTTCTCCCTTTTCAATACTTGTCATGCCAAGTGAATACTCCACGCAAGGCTTCCCTCGGTGGATACCTCTTAACTCCAATTTTTCCTTCCATTGAAATTTCATGAAAAGTTCTGAAAATTAAAAGCCACTATTCCTAATGATTGTAACCATTGACTTTCTAGTAAATTACATCTCCCACACTCCATGGGTATAGCAATCATTGGACTTATTCATTACATATTCCCCCATAGTAAGATTGATCTTATTGCATTTTCCCGAAAGAATTGATAGTTCCTCCATCTCGCATCATTACTTTAGAAACTCATACTGATATACAAAGAAATTGAGATCTTTTGCTAATTTTTACGTTGAATGAAATCATGAGTACCATGCACCACTAGGACTATTACCTTTTTCTTTGGATGTATCCCTTCTGATCTTGAGGTGCCTTGAGGAGGCAAGCAATTCCGCCCATGCATTACACGAGCATCATGGAGTCAACTCTTCTCGCATCTAAATTGCTTCTAATAATCGCTCTCATATCTTGAGATGGTTCTTGTTCTTCTTCTTCTCTTCCTTCCAACGTAAAATAATTCTTTTCACCACACACTTTTCTATGTCCCTTACTATACTGTTGTCACAATTAAAAGCATAAACCTTTTGCTTTTCTCTTTCCTCCAATTGTTGAGGTGTCAACCTCAGAGGGTTGAGGTGTTTTAGGAGAAGGAGCATTGTTCTCTATAGATGTTTCTCATACTATATTTTTTACTTCAACATTTCTTGCTGAATCTTTAAATGCATTCTCCACGGTTCCCCAAAGGCGAACTTCATAAGTTGAATGTTATCCCTTAAAGTTCCTATGACATCAATCAAGTGCTCATCTAGAATATCTAAGTACTTATATTCAACCTTGAAGTTCTCAATGTGCTCTCTAAATGAACCCTTTTTCTTGAGATTTCACAATTGGCTAAAGAATATTGTTCCTTGTCTCATAGTGTGCTATCATCATTTCTTCCTCCTGAAAATTGTCCAAGGACGCAGTGATTTACAGAACAAAGCCATCGATACCAAACAAATTGATTGGGGTTCTAAATATAAAGAAGGTGCTACCCTGTAGACCTTTTTGTGTATGTGGCACACATTATGGAGATCAAACTGCTCCATTTGAAGTATCCATGATGTCCTTTCCATCAAACTTCCCTCATATCAATATATTAGGAACGTGGTTTGTCTTTAAACCAAAGTTGGAGTCTATCCATTCTTGATTCACCTTCCTCAGGCTCTCATCATGAATTTCCCCATGGGATGAATTTTCACTTTTGTTTGTCTTCTCTGTTACGAAATTTTAATACTTCCATGATCTTAGCTTCCATTGAATCCATCTTATATCCAAATAGCCTTCCATTGAATCCATCAACTTAGCTTCCATTGCATCTTAGCATCCAAATTAGCTTCCATTGAATCCATCAACTTCAGGCTTCCATTGAATGCAGGTATCTTAGTATCCAACTTAGCTAGCTTCCATTGAATCCATCAACTTAGCTTCCTATTGAATGCATCTTAGTATCCAACTTAGCTTTCCATTGAATCCATCTTATTTTGTGTAGTTCATTTATGTCCCTCCTACTTCTTCACCTTTACTAAGAGTCCATGTAGGATTTTCTCGAGGCTTATTTGGTGTAGAAGTTCCTCTTTGGGTGGCATGCGTTGGCCAAGTATCACTTTTTGAACCTGATTTTGAGGTGAAGCTCTCTTGCCAGACACATTTGTTCTCAAGCACTTCCCACCTTTGGCCCTTCTCGTATGAAACTTATGCAATTATCCATATTTCGCCTCCGCAATGCCATAGTCCCATCAAAATTGATGTGCCAAGTGGAATTTAATGTAAATTCCCAATAACTCGTCGACATTTTGGCTTTTCCGGGAGATATCACTTGTATAGTGTTCCCCTCACACAAAATAATTGATATGTATTTGAAACTCGTACCCAAAATACTAAAGACTGTCCACAACTAGTCGCAAACTACCCCACACAATTCTGATACTCTATTAGTTATGATTGTTTTACCTAGAACACCTTCTTGGAGAGATCAGCCTAATAGGCTAGTCGATAATTCTATCTTGCCACTGTGGTAAACGAAAAATTTAAGATGACCCGTGGTTGAAATTTGTACCAAAGATAAATAATACTAATTTATAAATGTTCTCCAAAGGGTCTGAAACGCTACAAAAACGTTTTAATTTTTAAAATACTCAATGATCTACCAGATGATTCCAACTCCATTCGTACAGGATGTATCCAAAATGCCCTGAGCTGAATTTTGAGCCCAACGTACCTTGATCCATCTACTAAATACCACCTCCGCTTCAAACGTTGTAGAAAGTTCGGTGCTGGTAGCTAAAATTCCACTGTCTCAGATGTATAGCCTAAACCCAAGACCTCGAGAGCTCGAGTAATTCATATAAGAAACCAAACATGAATATAGCATGGAAAACCCTCAAGAAAAGTAATCAACTTTGAAAGAGAAACTCAGATAATAAGCCCCTTCGAGGGCGAAACCTTTTAATTCCCAATTTTTAAATGTTCAGATGATTCTAAAATGAAAAATGTCCCTTTGGTATATATAGAGACTAGGAGGTATAATTACAAAATGGCCTAAAAGATCTACATAATTAAAATAACATTACTAATCTAAATTACTTAATGGCCTAAAAAGCCGACATAAATAAATAAGACATTAATCTACATGCCCCACTATGCAATGGTTTGGCCATTAGGGCTTAACATTTAGATACAACAGGCGGATGAGGATAGAGAGATCCATGATGTGGAAAGAAACCTTAGGGGAATGACTATGGGAGTCCCCCCATGCTTATATTAGAGGTCCCAAGGCGCTTGCAAAGTCATTTTGTAAGCATGTCAGGAGGGATGCGTGCATTACTACGTCGATTGACGAGAGAAGTAGTGTGCTATGAGGAGAACAATGTGAGAGGGGAATGAAGTTCCCCTCAATAGCACTCTTTTTGGAGACATACTCAAGTGTACCTAAGCTACATATCCCAAAAAAGTTTTTCCCTATACATTTTGATAGAAGTGACACTTTTTTGTTATATATATATATATATATATATATATATATATATATATATATATATATATATATATATATATATTTATTTATTTATTTATTTTTCCTTGATTACTTATTTCTCAGTACTAAATGGAATGATGATGTTTATTTGGTGCCTAAATGTATTCTTTTTGTTATTTTACATGTTTATATGTGTGTGAGATGCCAATTTATCACATAATTAGCTAGAGAATCTGTGACAATATTTAATTCCCTAGGTATGTGTCTATATTCAATATAATTGAAGAACCTCTCAAGGTGACAAATCCTCAAATACATACGTAATAAAGATGGATCATGAAAAAAATATACACGATTAAGGTGACAAACCACAAGTTGGGAATCGAGGTAAACTATCAAAAGTGAGATACCAATGGAGGATGCCTCGATTAATAGCCCAATTACAACATGATATTCTACAATGTTTTTGGTAGCGGGTCCAAGGAATATTCCCCGAACTCACCAACTAATTGGTAGGGGAAAATATGGTCCAAGCCGTAGAAGCCAAATTCTGAGTATGTCTGCTAGCACCATCCGTAAAACCAAAAATTACAGGAAAAAGTGTTGGAATCTGTGCACAAGAGCACACAACGAAATAAGTAGTCTTGGATAAAAATCCTCACACAAAAGTGTAAAACATACCAAACATAATTCAAATGTAAAGTATGACAAGTATGTACAAAGCACCACACTAGCATGCCCCTAAGCATAGTACTTATTAATATAGATCCCGTTGCAAGGCTCCTTCATAGGTATTCCATCATAATCAACTATATCATAGGCCCCTTTTTGTAGCACACGTTTGACAACATAGGGACCATGCCACATGGGTTCCAATTTTCCTGCTCCTAGCTTGTCATGGTCTTGATTGTAAACTAAGACTAGGTCACCTTCCTGGAAGGTTCGAGGATGAATAGATTTATCGTACTAGATTTTGACATGCCTATTATGTATTTCATTAGCAATATCGACATCTCGACGGGTATCATCAAGTTTTGTAAGGTACATAAAGTGTTCTTCTTCTGCAACAGTGTTTGGGAATAATTCTAAGGCTAATTGAAGTGACAGAATTTTGCATTCAATCGAAAGTACTTCTTCTAGGCCAAAAACTAATTTAAAAGGAGTAAATACTATGGCAGTCTTAGTGGAATTATTGTAGGCCCAAAGGCTAGAAAAATCTTGAGGTGCCAGTCAGATTTATGTTTCCCTACCATATGCTAGACCATGTTCTTTAAAACTTTATTTTTCGCTTCGACTTGACCATTTTTCTTGAGGGTAGTAAGGAGATGAATTTTCGTGGAAAAAACCTAATTTTTTTCTTAATTCAGTCATCATATGACTACGGAAATGTGAACCGTGATCAGTAATGATAGATTTTAGGACTCCAAAATGAGAGATAATTTGATTAAACATGAAGAGTGCAATAATATTTCCATCATTTAAAAATGTAGGCATAGCCTCAGCCACTTTGTGAAGTAATCGATGGAGACAGTAATGTAGCCATGTCACCTGACCGAGGTAGGATTACATTGCATAAAATCTATGCCTTATTTTTCAAAAGGGCCAACAACAATGACTGGGTGTAATACAGAGGGGGAGGAGTGCCTTTTAGGATGAAAAATATGGCAAGGAGGGAACTTCTTGATGGCCTCAATACAATCGTTAAATATGGAACGCCAAAAATACCTAGTGAGTAATATTTTATGGGCCATATCCATCCCAAAGAGATGACAACCACATGCTCTAGAGCGGAAATCATTTAAAACAGTTTCAACCTCATCATAAGTAAGAAAAGGTCACAAGAGGGAATCAATGTCGCAATGATACAAAGTTTCACCGATGATAACATAATGAATGACATGATGACGAAAATGACAACGGTCGTTTTGTGAAACTTTAGGCTAGAAACATTGAGTTTGGATATACAAAGTGATATCTCCATACCAGGGGTCAAACGTATTGATAAGAAACAAAGACTCATCGGGAAGAGAATCTATGGGCTCGGTATTTATGTCATCACGGGGAAGGTTGCAAAAAATCTCAACAAAGACAAACGATTTCTTAGACTTGGACTTTTCAAATTATAGATCGAATGTCTGAAGGGTCATGATCCAGCGTGAGTATTCCCCCCCCGGTACTTGATGTCGAAGGATGTAGTACATGGGATTAGTGTCTTCTATGAAAATAGTTTTGCAAAGAAGGATATAGTGACGAAATCTCTGAACAACGATGGTGGCTTCCAGAGATAACTTTTTGACATGAGAGTAGTTGAGTTCGGGACCTGAAAGGCCTTTTCTCAAATAGTAAACTAGATGTTCTTGGTCACTATTGATCTATTGAACTAACATCATTCCAATGGTGGAAATAGAAGCAACAAGGTATACAATATAATCTTTGGTGTAATCAGGGGATGTAACAATGGTACATGCGTCAATGCATGTTTTAGGTAATCAAAATATTGTTGTTCTTGATCATCCCAATTAAAGGAGATACCTTTCTTCAAGAGACATGTGAATCCTTTAGTGACTTCTGCATAATTGTGAATAAAGAGACACAAAAAAATTTCCTTCCCTTGCAAACTTTGAAGATGGATAATAGTGGTGGGAAGAGGCAATGAAGTAATTACCTCAACTTTTAAGGGATCCAATTTGATCCCATCCTTGGATATTATGAATCCATGAAGACGACCAAATTCAACACAGAAAATGCATTTGTGTGGATTAAGATAGATCCTATAATAGAGACACCGAAGAAAGATGGATTGAAGGTTTTCAATGTGGTCGTCACGATGAATCGAATGAGCGGGAAAATAATCTAAATATGGATCTGCAATATGTTTAATGTCATGGAAATCATACGACATGGCCCGCTGGAAGGTATCCCCAGTGTTTTTAAGGCCAAAAGAAAGTTTGTGATAGGTGAATGTACCCCATAGGATTTGGTTAGACTGACAATATCGATTGTAGGCCTGGACTTACTACCACTCTTCGTAAAGTTTGAATTAAGCGAGAAAGATGATAAATGATGGCTATCATCCCACAAAGGGTCCTCAATACTCAAGACTTCCATAATAGACTCATCCAGGGGAAAAGTCTGTAGGAAACAATATGAAGAAGATAAAAAGGAATCGATCCAGGATTGTAAAGAGTAGGGGTATGATGAAGCAACAAGATGAGTATTAATATTATCATAACAGGAGGCAAAGTGAATAGCGTGATATGGCGCCTCAGCTGGCCTTAGTGGCATGATGTCACCAAATGATTCAAGTTAGGACAGAGTTGGTACGAACCAAGGATCCGAAGAACCAAGGGATTGGTGTATCATGGATGAAATAGTGTTAACCTGGGTGATTGAAGTGGAAGGGGTAGGGGCAGGTAACGGGAAAGTACTCATAAGGGTAGATTATTTCAAAAGGAAAACCCCTACATTCTCATAAGATAGTTGGGAATCACTGATTGACAAAACGTTATCAACACTGCGAGTAGTGGAATATGGAATGCAATAGTTAAGATGGTCAATAGTCACAATTTTACCTTGATAGGGAAACTCTAACATTCGAAAGACCGAGGATGAAACAATGGTCATGGCATAGAACCAAATGCAACCAAGAAAGATATTATAATCAATGGGGGAGTCTACCACTTCCACCTCTACATAAGAGGTTTTCCCCCAAATTCCACAATGAGGGAACTCAAAAGACCATAGGGTTTAAACCCATTCCCATCAAATTCCTTGAGGGTACTAGGGGATTGGCCGATATTAGGATAACCAACACTTCTCCAATAGGCCAAAGACATGACAAAGGTAGAATATCCCTCATCCAAAATAGCGCGATGGAAATTTTTTCCACAAACGATGGATTGAATATGAAACACAAGTTGATGGGAGAGTCTCGATTTAAAATGTTCCATATTAAATATTATAACATTAGATGTATATTTATCTATGTCTCTTATAGAAGACAACAATGTTTTGCGCTAGCTTGGACAATTTTGTAGAACTTCGAGGGTAGACATTGCGCAAGGTGTCTGTGCCAAGTCCTCAACGATGTTGTAATTTTGTGCAACATGAGAACTCAGATTATGATGAATTACAAATTGTGCCCTTGGGAGGGCGCAACACTGAGTAAATATTAGGCTTCTCAATCTGAAGAGAGATAGAATATGAAGGAGGGATAGATGATGTGGATGATGCAAAGGTCTTGGGATCAACACTTCCAAAGTTATCTAGAATGGGGTCATAGTCTTTGGATTTGGTAGTCAAATCAATAGACTTCATCATGAATAACTGGTTACTAGATGAAGCATCCCCTTGATGAGGATTGCCTACATTATTCTCGTGGGGAGGGGGAGGGTTTTGGGTAATCATCTATTGTTTCTGAGATGGGAAAGGATTGGTCAAAATAGTGGGTTGGGACTCTCCTTTGATGATCTTTCTAACAATATCATGATGATGGAAATCCCTTGTGTAATGGTCATATTCACAAATAAGACAAGGATATTTGGCTTTATGCTGGGGTTTATTCTCAACAGTGGTTTCAGAGTTTTTGTTTTCTTCCCGCTTATTGGAAGATTTCTTGGATTTTCCTTTATTCTTCTTCTTTCCTCTATAAGGTTAAGATGATTCATATTGTACTGCATTGACTTCAGAGGATTTGGAAGGAGTAGAAGTGGATTTTGTATTAGTGTTATCCTGTGAGGAAGTAGGGTTGGATGGTTGTGATGGTTGAGAACCCTATTTTCCGGTAGAATAATGGATTTTGACAGATCCTACCACTCCATCGACATGGGCATCTTGATTGGGACATGTAGGATAATTTGACGGATGCAGCACATTAGGAATCAAATCATATAAGGTACCAGTTGGGGAATATACTATATCTAAGTATTGGGCACGACTAATTGCATGGTCTTACGTGACTATGCCACCCATTGAGACATCACGAACAATAGATGGTAACATAGATTTAGTGAACCACTTAACCAATAATTCATCGGGAATGTGATATTTGATCAATCATCTACGTCTCCTCCACTCATGTATATGATCAAAGATGTGGGTGGAGGTTGGTTGTCGTAGTGATGTTAAAAGTTCAGTACCCATCTCATATCGAATTGGTAACTAGAAATGGGTGAGAAAGTTCATGGAGAGGGAATTAAAATCACTGTAAGATAGGGGATGCAATTAAACATACCACTTGGTTGATGAACCTGTAAGCATTCATTATAAAAATACGTAATCTAATGGATTCATCCATCAAGGAATTGGAATAACACCAAAGATGGTAAGTCATAATGTGGGTATTTGGGTCTTCTCTAGATTTGCCGTCAAATTTAGGGATTTTATATGGTAACTCATGGGGAATGGGAGGCCAAAAAGGAGCATGGAAAATGGAATCATTGGTCAACCTCAATAAATCTGGTAAATCTAAGGTAGCCAAAAATGGAATTTGATGATTGATTGGTGGGTTGTGATAATATGGATGAGATGCTAACAACCTATATAGTAGGTCCATGACTAGCTTGGAAAGGACCCCCATGTAAGGTTGTGGTTGTGGCAAGTTGCGTATAGGTTGAGATGGTTTAGACTAAAAATATTGTTGTTGAGGAATATTTAGAGTCCATGATGAATGAGAAGTTCCTAGATATGGATTTATGGGGTTAAAACTAAGAGGTGTTAAATGATCAAAGGGTACTGGTACACCTATAGGACCACCATAGGAATTTGACCTACCATAAATGGACTCCCCGCAAATGGATGTTTTCCACTAACTGAGGGTTTACCCCTAGCCAGGTATTGACTAGTGATAGGATATCCACCATCTGAGAGTGTCCCCCCAAATGGGTACTAATTTTCCCCAAGATACCCCCCAACTGTAGGTATCCTCGTAGTTGGATAAGGACCCATCCCATGATACCCTCCAGCTGTAGGTTTCCCAACAGTTGGATATTGAATCCCCCCAGGAAAACTATACGTCATAGGCTGCCGCCCAATGGGGTACGGCCCCCATCATATTGGCTAGTTGGAGGTGGAACTCCAATTGGTTGATGGCTTCCTAAAAGATTCCCACTGGTAGAAGGTTTCCCCCCAATCAGAGTGTGAACTCTTATGAAATTTGGACTGACAAGATGTCACCCCCCAAAGTGTTGTGAAACAAAGGGTGGAATGGGTGTGACAGTTGGAGCAACTGTCATAATGTTACCAACTAGATTAGATTAAAATAGACTCAAACTATTCGCTAAAGAATTATAATTTGGTGGTAATTGAGGTGTTTGAGTTACATTCATTTGACTAAATTGGGAAGAAATGTGTGACATGTTTGTCCCTTCTGTGGGAGGAGGAGGGGGAAGCAGTTTTGAAATAGGAGAAACAATGGGTGTGGACATGTGCAATGGAGAAAATAACTTGGTTGGATTTTGTCCAAATCGTTCAAAAATATTGTGTCCAGAGGGTGTTTCCCATACAAGTGTAGGATCCATGGTATCATATGTCCTAATGGGTGTTACAAATATGTCACTAGAGTGATATTTTCCTGATGCCATATTCACTTCTTCAAAAGGTCGAGAAGGTAATCGAGGATAATCCTCAAGTATAATCTCAACGAAAGAATTGATTCACACTAAAAGTGGATCCAAAGGGTTCCTGAAAGGCGGGTTTGCAGGAGGGTTGAAACCTTCTTGATAAACCACTATTAATCCCTCAGACTATGGGAGAAGCAAAGTAGTGTCACTTCCAGTTTCTGAATAATTTTATTTTTCGGCAACCCTTTCGGGAGAGGGGCCTTCTGGTGAGTGACGAGGCATGGGTTGGTAATCTTCAGGATGTAATTATTTCATCCTACAGGATCAACGAAGGATATCATCATTAGTCATGGAAACTATGCAAAAGTAAAAATAAAAAAACAAAATCCAACTATGACAAAAAATAAAAATCACTAGCTAAAATGAATTCACTAAGAATCTAAGGAGCATACCATGCAAACAAACCTTCACACAAAAAAGTGCTAGTTGTGATGATGCCCAACATAGTGGGATCGATACGTGAAGGGGTTGGGTTATGGTAGGTGGGAAAGTTATGTTGAAAACCTTCTTAACGAACTTACACCTTGGTGCATGTTACCTCACCAGGAAGTGGGAAACCCTCCAAGGAGTCTGAGTGATTCTAGCCAATGTCAATCCTAGGTACAACAAAACATTCCCTTTGTTGTCACCTCGTGTATGAGCCCTAAAATATTATGGCCTCTAAGGTACCAATTGTTATACCAAAATGATGGGGGGATATTCTATGGTCTGGTTTACACACAAGGGCAGGTTAACTAAGACAAAATCCCCTTGAGAGATGTCTCCCAAGTGACCCCCAAGTTCCTTTTGAAACTGTTTATTATATGTGCAACCACTACACCAAAACCAACAAAGCATGGTTGATTACTCTGTTGGTCCCAATGTGACCTCGTGTTTGGCCCTTGTGTTAGAAGGGAATCCCAAAGACAATGATATAGCAACTGGATTTCACTCCCTAATTCAAGGTTGTATTGTTTATTTATAGCTTTGGAATGTTAACCTCACAACCTATTCTAAATCTCTGGCCTAGACTAATATTGGTTTGCTACCAGTAAAAAAGAAAATGTTTCTAGTGATTTTTATTAATGCTTGATTTTATGGGATGTTATTTACTCAATGTGTGGAGACGAAACTGGTGGTTTGAGAGACCCGACTCCGAAAATGGATGCAAAGAATGAAATGAAAAAAAATTCATTCAATGAATTCTATCTATGAGAGGGAGAGGAGTTTCTCTTTGTTTCCTTTAAAAAAAAACAATATTTAAACTAAACCGCAACCAATGTAATCAACTAGTAGAACCCCAAAAGAAACAAAACACTCAAGGTATTCTTCAAAACTACTACTCTTTACAAAAAAAAAACTTGAAATGCAACTTTAACCTTCTCTTGTGGGATTAATGATATGCTCAACAAAATAAACCAATCTTTTTCTCTTTAATGAAAAACAAATTGATATATTCTTTTCACAAGTATTCACGGAAAAATAAAAGAGAAAACAAGCAACAATTGACAACACTGCAAGCTAGCAAATAAATAACTCAAGCTAGCAAACAAAATACACCCACAATCTTGGCTAAAAAAGTTGAAACAGGGAGTTCATTGACACTTGAGAGACTAATGTAAAACAAGGAGTTGGTTAATCCGAGAAAAACCTCAAGATCTTGATCAAAGAGAATCCAATAAAAGAACACAAGAACCTCAAGAATCAAGCACTGGAAATAGTTCATGCAAGCATGCAAATCTGGAGACAAAGGAAACAAACCAAATGGCATATTCAATCTGAAATGAAAGATAGAAAAGGATTGACCCAAAAAAAATCAAGGAAAGGCATAATCAAAATTACATAACCACCCAAAACCGATCACTAATTCTCAATGAATAATCCCAAACAATCACAAGAAGATCCAACCAAAAATATGATAAATAAACATAGAGACAAGACCCAAACTAGACTGCTACAGGTGGATGCTCCCTCAGGGTATCAAAAAGAGTGACCAAAGGGTGATGGTCGCTACCAAATGGCCTATAAGCATGCATCCAAGACCATCTATGTCATTTCAATAGGGAGAGACCATAATATGATGGACACTCTGTGATAACTCAAGGGTCTCAAAAAGTTAAAAAAAATAAATCAAACAATGCTAAAACTTCATAAGTGGAAAGGTAAAAAGAGAGCCAAGAAGCTAAGGATAAACAAATTCAAGAGACTCAAGGGATAGGAACCAAAGAAGAAAAAAAAATTCTTCCCTAGTACGATCTCCAATTTCTGTGGTAGAGAAATTAATTTGCAAACAAAGTGATCACTTTCTTGCTATGGTTCCCTAGGGAAACACAGAATGAAAACAAATGGTAACTGGAATTCTCTAGCATCACTATTCTATTTCTTTGTAGGAAGGTTAGGTAGAAAAGAGAAAAAGTAGTGAACTTTATCCCGACGTTCGTCCTCGCAGCTCTAATCCAAATAAGCTCCAATATATCAACTCCTTTGGTGAAGTCAATACTTGCAAGCACAAAAGGAAACAATACTTCTTCTAATTCCTCATAGGATTAGGTGAAAATAATCCTATTTGATGACTTATTATGAAGAGATCAAAAGGAAAGAATGAAAAATAAAACATAAGAGAACCAGGCCAAGTTAAATTGATAAGAATATGGAAAGTTACAACCTTTGTGTGACGTTGCTGACCTCCAAATATCCTTCTTTTTCCCTTAGATGAGATGGTTTTCTCTCTAGCATAAGGTTGGATCTTTTCTATAGAATCATAAGTTTGGTATATTCACTAAAACAAAACATGCAATTAGCACCTAAAATAACGCTAGAATTTAGTGTATTTTACTCCATGAATCAGACACCTTTTTTGGCGCAAAACCGGGCACAATATGGACTTTTTATAATTGCGCCAGATTTACCTCCGGAAAAATAACACCAGGTTTAGCTATAGGATTAGCACCAGGATTAGTACCAGTTTTAGCACCAGGAATAGCGCCAATATTAGCGCCAGAATTAGCTCCAGAATTAGCGCCAAGAATAACACGAGAGTTAGCACCAGGTTTAGTGCCAAGTATTGATTACATTTTTTCTTCTTATATGCCTTCAAATTTTTCTTCCATTTTTGCGTCTAGTTTGGCATCCTGTTTTACGTCTAGTTTTGCTTCTGATATGGATTTGAATTTTTCTTCCAGTTTGGCACCAGGAATAGTACCAGGTTTAGCGCCAGGTGTTGCTTCCAGTTTTTCTTCTGATATGCCTTCCAATTTTTCTTCCATTTTGGCTTTTGGTTTGGCTTCCAGTTTTGCTTCTGATATGGATTCCAATTTTGCTTCCAGTTTGGCTTCCAGTTTTACATCTAGTTTTGATTCTATTTTTTCTTCTAGTTTTGCTTCCCATTTTGCTTCTGGTTTGACTTCCATTTTTTCTTCCAATTTTGCTTCCGGTGTGGCTTCCAATTTTTCTTCCATTGTTTCTTCCTTTCTTACTTCCAAAAATGCTTCTTGTTTTGCTTACAATTATTAATTTAATATCTTTTATTTCAATTTAATTAGTTAAATATATCATCTAACTTATATGCTTATACAATAAGTCATATAAATGCATTTGAAATATTTTACAGGACAACATTTATAAATAATTTTTTAGGGAAACTAACGTCCATACAAATTAACAACATCATTATACTTATTAAATCTCCATCAAAATAGAATCTACAACATCCAGTATATATAAAATAACAAGATAATTATTATAACATGATCATCATCTATAATTTAAAAAAGTGAGTCAAATATCTATAATTTAAGTGGATTTGACAACATCCATCATGAGAAGTAAATCAAAACCATCATACATAATAAATATGCAGCCAAAAATCATCAACTACTTTCAATATATAAAAATTGACAAGTCAATATTGAGAAGATCATCATCATATATAACTAAAACAAGTGAAAGTTAAATATATATGACAATAGGTCAATATCATCTGAAAATGATATATGTCCAACAGTCAACATAAGTCGAAATGATACATCATTTACAAATGATATAAATAAAAATGATAAATTGTGTAAGACAAAATGATACGAGTCAATATGATATGCCATATCCAAATGATATAAGTCAACATGAAACATGTCAAAATGATACAACTGAATAATATGGTACTGGAGGCCATGAAAATGATACATATGATATTAACCATGGAAAGTGGCATTATAACAATATATAAAAAATGATCCATGATGCAGTTTATATGATCATGAATGTCACTGTCTACTACCAATAACTGTCTCAACATCATCATCACCATCATGATCATGATCATCATGATCGTCATCATCATCATCTTCATCGGCAATGGCATCATTTTCATTTGTATATGTGTCATCATGAGCATCATCTTCCATCCCAACATCGAACCCAACATCATGATCTAGATCTATTTGTTGAGGATGATCCATATCTTCTCGAAGATCCTTGTTCTGCAAAAACAAACATTTTGAATGGAAAGTTGTTATTTATTTCATGCAATAATTAATTTCTCTATTATATATATAATATTACAACATATGAAATGAAACGATAATCATATTACAACATACCAAAGTGTACATATGATAATAAAATATCAAATAAGTTACCGCTAAGATGTCATTCCAATGATGTAAAACATTCAACAATTCTAATAAAAATTAGTAAAGATCATAAAAAAATGTTATGCCTAGCCTTGCCTTGACATTCCATGCCTTGTCTTTACATGTCATTCCTTTCTTTGCCTTGACATGTCATGCCTTTCCTTGACAAGCCTTGACAAGCCTTGCCTTGCCTTGATATGTCTTTCCTTGCCTTGACATGCCATTCCTTTCCTTGCCTTGACATGTCATGCCTTGCCTTACCATGCCATGCATTTCCTTGCCATGACATACCTTTCCTTGACATGCGTTATTTCCTTGCCTTGAAATAACTTTCCTTGGCATGCCTTGACTTGAATTGACATGTCATTGCCTTTCCTTGACATGACATGCCTTGCCTTGCCTTGACATTCCATTCCTTGCCTTGCATTCATATTCCATGCCTTGGCTTAACATTCGATGCCTAACCTTGCCATGCCTTGCCTTGACAAGCCATACCTTTCCTTGACATGTCTTCCCTTCCCTTGTCATTATTTGTCATGTCAATTTGTCATGCATCAACATGCCTTTCCATGGCTTTCCTTGCAATGCCTTTCCTTTCCATGTATTCCCTTGCCTTGCCTGACAATGCATTACCTTGCCTTGCATTGCCTTTCCTTGACATGCCATGAATTTCCTTGACATTTCTTTCCATGCCTTGCCTTGCCATGCCTTTCCCTAACATGCCTTTCCTTGCCTTGACATGCCATGACTTCCCTTGACATTTATTTCCATGCCTTTCCTTGCCATGCCTTGCCCTGACATGCCTTTCCTTGCCTTGACATGCCTTGCCTTGCATTAACATGCCTTTCCTTGACATGCCTTGCATTGACAAACCTTGCCTTGCCTTGCCTTGACATGCTTCTCCCTACCATGCCTTGTCATGCCTTTCCTTGACATGCCACTTGCCTTGAAATGAATTACCCTGAATTTCCTTTCAATTCCTTTTCGTGCTATGCATTCCCTTGCCTTGCCTTGCCTTGACAAGCCATGCCTTGCCTTGAAAATCCATGCCTTTCCTTGACAATCCATGCCTTGCCTTGACATGTCTTGCCTTTCATTTACATGCCATGCATTGCCTTTCTTTGGCATTACTTTCCTTGAAATTCCATGCCTTTCCTTTCTTTGGCATTCCTTGCCTTGACATGCCATGCCTTACCTTGACATTCCTTGCCTTACCTTTCCTTACCTTCCCATGCCTTTCCTTGACATTCCTTGCCTTGAATTAACATGACTTTCCTTGACAAACCTTGCCTTACATTGACATGCCTTGCCTTGACATGCCTTGCCTTGCATTGACATGCCTTGCCTTAACATGCCATGCCATTCCTTGCCTTTCCTTGACATCCCATGCCTATCCTGGCCATGCCTTTCCTTGACAAGACATGCCTTGCCTTAACATGTCTTGCCTTTCCTTGTCATGCCTTGCCTTGAAAAGCCATGTCTTGACAAGCCATGCCTTGCCTTGACAAGCCATGCTTTTGCTTGACATGTCTTTCCTTTCCATGCTATTCTTTTCCATGCATTGTCATTCCTTACCATGACATACCTTGCAATACCTTTCCTTGCCATGCATTCCCTTTCCTTTCCTTTCCATGCATTGCATTGACATGCCATGACTTTCCTTGACATTCCTTGTCTTGCCTTTCCTTTCCATGCCTTGCCCTGATATGACTTTCCTTGCCTTGACATACCTTGCCTTGCATTGACATTACTTGACTTGGCATGCCTTGCCTTGCCATGCCTTGCATTGATAGACCTTGCCTTGCATTTCTTTGACATGCCTTGCCTTTCCATGCCTTGTCATGTCTTGTCTTTCCTTGACATGTCATTCTATGTCTTTCCTTGACATGCCATGCCTTTCCTTGACAAGCCATGCCTTTCCTTGACATGTATTTCCTTGCCTTACTATGCCTTGCCTTTACAAGACATGCCTTTCCTTGACAAGCCATTCCTTTCCTTGAGAAGCCATGCCTTTCCTTGACATTTCTTACCTTGCCTTAACATGCCATTCTTTTCCATGTGTTGTCATGCCTTACCATGACTTTCCTTTCCATGCATTCCCTTGCCTTTCCTTTCCATGTCTTGCCTTTACATGCCATGCCTTGCCTTGAAATTCTTTTCCTTGCCTTGCCTTTCCATGCCTTGCCCTGACATGCCTTTCCTTGCCTTGACATGCCTTTCCTTGACAGACCTTGCCTTGCATTGACATGCCTTGCCTTGACATGCCATGCCTTGAATTGTAATTCTTTCTCTTTGCATTCCATGTCTTTCCTTTCCTAGCCTTTCCATTCCTTTCCTTGATAATCCATGCCTTTCCTTGACATGTCTTTCCTTGCCTTGACATGCCATGCCTTGCCTTGACAAGACATGCCTTTCCTTGACATGTATTTCCTTGCCTTGACATGCCATGCCTTGCCTTGCCTTGAAATTCCATGCC
Source organism: Picea sitchensis (assembly GCA_010110895.2). Lineage (NCBI taxonomy): Eukaryota > Viridiplantae > Streptophyta > Pinopsida > Pinales > Pinaceae > Picea > Picea sitchensis. The sequence goes on from SNQJ01S0004573.1 coordinate 75,728, forward strand.
TTTCCTTGATAAGCCATGCCTTTCCTTGACATGTCTTTCCTTGCCTTGACATGCCATGCCTTGCCTTGACAAGCCATGCCTTTCCTTGACATGTATTTCCTTGCCTTGACATGCCATGCCTTGCCTTGCCTTGAAATTCCATGCCTTTCCTTTCCATTCCATGCCTTTCCTTGACATTCCTTTCGTTGGCTTGACATGCCAAACATGCTCAATTGGAAGTATTGGGTGACATACTTTCATCAATTGAGACTTGCACCAAGTCCAAATGCTTCAGTTTGCAATCCAAAAAACATTATTGTTCAATATGGAATCATTGAGGTTGCAATCACATACCATTTTTTTTATGAAGAACTAGATGTTGATTAACAACTATTGTATTGTTCCAAAATGGTTGCATGTAATCTTCTTGGGATATGGAACGCCAACACTGTACAATGGGCCAATGTGCTTGATACTCTGTATGTTTTCAATTATAGGGACACTTTATTTGATGTTGGTCACTTAATACAATTTTGAGCAACATGAAAGAGGATAAGACAACCCTACACACTGTTATTGTACACTTTCCTACAATATAAAACCAAAATATAAGGCATAAAATTACCGTGCCCAAAAGAGAAAAGTTGGAAATGCAAATGCAAAACCCAAAAAAAGACCTAGAAATTATAATAAATTAAATAGAAATCTTAAAAATAAAAAATAATGTTGCAAATGAAAATTCAGTATTCAAAAAGAGGGCTGAAATTTGGTATTTTATTCAAATACATGAGGGTTGAAGATGTAAAAAAATTTAAGCTTAAAATAAGATGGCAATTTTGGATTTTGTCATGAGGGATGAAAATACAAGTTTTAATCTTGAGTATGAGTTGTAAATGCATGTCAAGCAAGCCTAAAAGAGGGTCAAAAAAATGAATTTCAAGCAAGCTCATTCTATTTAAGAATTTATCCTATAATGAAGCCAAGAAACAAATCTTGAAGAGTTTGCGTCTTGACTCCCAAAGGAGGGAAAAAACCAGCAATGCAAAAAAATGAAAGAGCATAAAAAACTAGTGATGTGAAAGGCCATAGAAACTATGCTCAGTATATGCAATAAGTTATGCTCTATTAATATATCAAGTAGAGAATGGAATGATTTTCCAAAAATGAGGTTGAAGAAGAGAGTTTGAATCGACAAAAGGGTTTTGAAAATTGACCCCCTGTGTCGGATTTGCATTGTGCCTCACTGAAAAAAACTCTGGTTCCGAAGATCCTCTAAAAATCACTTTTTCGGGTGATGGAATCATAGGAGAGGCATCCCCCTAGCTGGAATATGATGCCAAGAGTTCAACGGAATGAACGATTCATTGATATGAGGCACGATTTGCATGTTATGGCGAGTTGCAAGTTGCCTCCTGAAGCCATTTAGGGAGACAATGACAATTTGTTCCGGTGGCACAAAATCACAACCCAGAGACATAACTGAGTTCTGTAAGATCCGGAAGGTATATATGGCCAATTTCCATGTGACCACGGTGCCCACAATCACTCGACATAGGGGTTGTGAAAGTTGACCCCCTGTGTCAGATTTGCATTGTGCCTCACTGAGCTAAACCTTAGTTTCGAATATCCTCTAACAAACACTTTTTTGGGCGATAGAATCATAGGAGAGGGTGTTAAGAACCAAATATCAATATAGCATAGAAAATCCTCAGAAAAAGTAATCAACGCCTTGAAAAAGAGAGAATTTCAGATATTAAGCCTCTTCGAGGGGGCAACCTCCTTTTACCCCACTTAAATGTTCAAGTACAAGATGATTCAAAATGAAAATGTCTCCTCAGTATATATAGGAGACTAGGAGGTATAATTACAACTACTGGCCTAAAGCCGAAATAAATAAAATAACATTACTAATCTAATATGCCCCAATTAAGGGGTAATGAGCCAATATTAGGGATTAACATGCCCCTCCCCTTGAGACAAGTGTTGTCCACAATGCTTGAGTAACTTTGGATTCTTCTGTATAAAAGCCTCATCTTCCCAAGTGGAATCTTCAACCGATAGTTTCCTCCATTTAATGAGATACTCTGCAATGGATCTAGTCCTTAGTTGGCAAATTCTTGTGTCAGTGATGGCTTCAGGCTCCAATATGATTTTTCCTTCGTCGTCAAGTTCTGGCAATATAGTTTGAATTGGGATCTTGTCGCCTATAACCTTCTTTAAGCATGAAACATGGAAAACTGGGTGTACTCGTGAAGATGCAGGCAGCTCCAATTTGTATGCCATAGTACGAATATTTTGCAACAA
>SNQJ01S0004573.1:82113-160723 GCA_010110895.2 Picea sitchensis
ATGGTAACTTCCCCACAACTTGCTGATTTTTGGCCTTTCCAGGAGATCTCACTTGTATAGTGTACCCCGCACAAACTAATTGATATGAAATTTTGAAACTCACACCCGAAATACTATAGACTGTCCATGATCCAGTGCGATTAGTCCCACACAATTTGGATACTCTAGGAAGAATTAATTTTTTTTTTACCTGGAACACCTTCTTGAGACTAGTCAATAGGACTAGTCATATACCCTATATTACACAGGGTGTATTTACAAATTTAAGATGACCCAGAATCTGAACGTTTTACCATAGATACCTTACTAATTTCTGTAAATATCCTCTAGATCTCAGGGTATGAAACATTACAGAAAATTTTTTATAGCGAAAATTCCACAATGACTCAGTTCAGGATGATTCCAGAACCCTATCTTGTACAGGTTGTATCTCTGAAATTATAAGGCCTCATGAGATGAATTTTGAACCCAACGTACCTTGATCCATCTACTAAATATCCTCCAAGCCGTTCCTTCTGAAACATTGTAGCAAAAAATTTATAGTGAAAATTCCAAGGTGTTTCAGATGTAGCAGCGAAACCCCAAGACCTTGAGCTCTGATACCATATGTTAAGAACCAGATATCAATATAGCATAGAAAATCCTAAGAAAAAGTACTCAACACCTTGAAAAAGAGAGAATTTCAGATAATAAGCCTCTTCGAGGGGGCAACCTCCTTTTACCCCACTTAAATGTTCAAGTACAAGATAATTCAAAATGAAAATGTCTCCTTGGTATCTATAAGAGACTAGGAGGTATAATTACAACTACTGGCCTAAAGCTGACATAAATAAAATAACATTACTAATCTAATATGCCCCAATTAAGGGGTAATGAGCCAATATTAGGGCTTAACAGAGGGGTACCCCTAGCTGGAATTCAGTGTCAAGAGTCCAACAAAACTGGTGTTTCTTTGATCCAAGGCACGGTTTGGGTGCTATGGCGAGTTGCAACTCGCCTCCTGAAGCCATTCAGGGACACAATGAAAATTTGGTATGGTGGCACAAAATAAAAATCGACCGACGTAACTACGTTTCGTAAGCTATGGAAGGTCTGTATGTCCAACACCCATGCAACCATGGTTCTCACAATCACCCGACACAGGGTTTGTAAAATTCGACCCTCTGTGTCGAATTTGCATTGTTCCTCACTAAGAAAAACCCTAGTTCTGGAGATCCTCTAAAAACACTTTTCCAGGTGACAAAATCACAGGAGAGGGGTCCCCCTAGCTGGAGCCCAACGGAACTGACGGTTTGTCTATCTAAGGCACATTTTTTGTGTTATGGTGAGTTGCAACTCACCTATTGAATCCATTCAAGGAGACAATGAAAATTTCATCTGGAGGCACAAAATCACAACAAGGCGATGTAACTGAGTTCTGTAAGCTTTTGAAGGTACGTATGGCCAATGCCCACTTGACCACGGTGCTCACAATCACCTGAAATAGGGGTTGTGAAAGTTGACTCCTTGTATTGGATTTGCATTCTGACTGCAATACTCTCGGGAAACTAGCAACCCTTGATCAGTTAGTTCTATGCAGTGGTTTTTGTGTATGCCAATTTGGCATGCACAAAAGCCATAGGGTTGTTGTGCATGCCAAATTTGGCATGCACAACATCCCTATGACTTCAATGCATGCCAAATATATTTCATGTTCCACTCAAGATTCAAGGATTTAAGGGGCCCTTAGAATATTGAAACATGTTATGATAATGGTTAAGTGGATATCAAAACAATAGATGAAGAAATCATCCCCCTCCTTGTCAATGGTTTTAGTCTCAATATCTAAAAAAATATCTATCCAAAAAACAATTCACAACCACATTCAGAACACAACAACTCGTTGTGGTTGAGAGGAACAATACTCTCAAATCATCCTAAGGAAAATGAGATCTTAGGAAAAAACAATAAAATAGCCAAGTGAAAACCTCACTGAAGAACTTGGGACATGCATTTGGATGAAAACATTCATGGAGGCATCCTTAGTTATACAATAAAGAATCCCCCATTATGAAAACCCTGATAGGCTTGATGGGGTAAAACATTGATGAAAAATAGAGATGGCATCAATGCTTTGAGAAAAAATGAAAAAATAAAAAATCTAACAATGTTTCATCAAGTTTTTTTAGGTTTACAAGAATATTACAAACTAGCTTCATCATTCCATGTTCCCGCAACAAGAATAAGTTAGTACATCTACCTCCAAAAGCACCAAAAGAGGATCACCTATAGGAACAAATAGGCCATGCTTCACAATAAAAATCATAATTTTGTAATTAGAGTGTTGTATATAGTAATCAAGCAAAGTATGTTACAATGGCAAATAACATTTTAGGATATTTACAAACATCTACCAAGCTACAAGTTTTCATGCAAAAAAATGGCCTAAAACATCTTAGGATCAACAGTCAACATGTAAAATATTCAAATAAAGGATCCTACAATATCTCAAGATCAACACTCAACATACAAAATGTTTATCCTCAATAAGAAAAACACATGTATTTTTCTACCTCAAACTTTTTCTCAACAATAAAAACTTCAACCAGAAAAGGATCAATTTGCAACTTGTATTTTGTACAAGCATTCACATTATATAACTATCAAGAATATCAACCTCAATATCTCTGTTAACAACACTCTCTAAAATTCAACTTGAAGAAGTATTCATGGAAAAGGATTTCACTAACAAACATTTCTGCAACCTAGAACAATATTCATTCACCATCACTACTCGGCCTAAAATAAATAAAGACATCTACAACAAGAAAATCAACATCAATTACATGCAAAACAACCAAAATAGAAATTTTGTCTACATGCATTTGTCAAAAATTTGATACGTGTACATGTTTCAAGGTGCAAACATCAATGTTGTAGCCTTCTTATCAAAATGATGGGCCAAACAGTGGATCTCAACCTCTCCACAACAATAGTGTATTCATGTGTGCCCAAAATACTTCAACATAAGAAATACAAAGTAACCTTTTGGCCTTGTTTCATAGATTTCACAACAACATCCTCAACACATTTGGAAAACATATGATCATTAAGAAAATTCCAAGACAATTTTTCAATGCTAAGGATACATACCCAACCAACATTGCAACAAACAAGTATTCTACAGTAATTTTGGGTTATTCCACACAAAGTACAATGATTATGCATATTTTGTACAAGAAAATTATACTTCAAATAAACACCTATGAAAGAGATAAGAAACCAGTCCCACGAGTCTCTAAATACTGAGAAGACACCTCACATAGCTACCAAAAGAGGAGACACCAAGAAACATGCAAAAAAGTCAAGTTCAAAAGAATGCAACCTAGGAGTATTGGTACAAGAAATATTTATTTCACAAATTATTGAGATCATTTTCAATACTAACACAAACTAAAAGAGATTACAAACAGAGATTAAAAACTTGAAAGACTACAAAGCATAGAAAAATTGATAGGAAATCATTATCATACCTCCATTCATGCCTTTCACACCAGTTTCCATACTATCACTCATCAACCTTGTCATTTTTCAAACTTTAGAATCCATCGAATAGTCACATTACATACATTAGCCTCCATTTTTCTAACCCCCCCACTCCATTTCATTTCAATAACCATTCCATGCCATCTACAACATTCCCTACCATCACAACACATTCCTATGCACTAAGAAAAATAAAAACTCAAGATTGTGCATGTAGCTATGAGAAGCTATAGAAGCATCTTCATACACTACTATAGGAAATTACATGAGACCCACAATGAATATTGTAACATGCAAAAATGATACATGAAGATACAAGAGACCTCCAACCACCTCATAGTTTAGAAATTTTAGACTTTCAAGGGTACAAGAGGAATTGCAAGGTTATTTTACACCTTTCTAGCCATTTTTCTAGTCACAAATTAACTCTGTCAATGCATTTAGACTCCTACAAGATCCCCAATAGACCTATAGAAGGCTATAGGAGATAATGAAACTTCAATTTTCCACTAGTGTTCATCAAAATATTGCATAAAGGTGACTCCAATAGGATACCATGTTCCATCTACAACACAACAAGAATCCATGCAGACACTCAAGCAAGTTAAACAAGGTACTTTTCTCCTTTGTATTCAATTTCATTTTATTCAGTCATTTAATTTTCCAACCAAATATGTTACCATTGTCAATAATCAAACTAACAAAAAAATTACCTGATCCCCCAATGAGGTGGGCCTCGATTCTACATGTGGGGAAGGGGGTCACTTAAGTTCGATGCAGTGTATTACTATAGTATCGAATTAGCAACATGAAAAAAAGGGCCATTGGGAAACTCATAATAAAAAAAATATGGTAATAATGGTGGAATTCATGTCAAAAAATGTGCCAACTTTTTGAACCAGAGATAAAGGCACCTTTACCACCTACACAAATCATATCCACGATCTCCTACATGCAATATAATTAAAATACATCAGCATACACCAATGATCAACTAGAAAAAAACACAAAAAATTGGTATCAGGAGGACCTACAGGGTTCAAGCTCAAGAATCATAATAGTTTGTATCAACCATTAACAATGTTAGAGGAAGAATTTGGTGATAGAGTAACTCAAAAACCTAAATTATCTTCTTCCTTCCATACCCTCCACTCTGTGTCATAGATTCCAAAACTTCTCATCATTATTCTATAGGGTTATGTGTCTCAGATATTTCTTCACAAGAGCATGTATGTGTGTATGAAAAAAATATTCTTTCATAATATTGTGTGAATGCACAAAAGACATAGGGTTGTTGTTCATGCCAATTTGGCATGCATAAAATCCATAGAGATATTGTGCATGCCCAATTTAGCATGCACAAAATCAATAGGGATGTTGTGCATGCCAATTTGGCATGCACATAAGCCACAGGGCTGTTGTGCATGCTAAATTGGCATGCACATAATCCATAGGGCTATTGTGCATGGAAATTTGGCATACACAGAATCCATAGGGCTATTGTGCATGGCAATTTGGCATGCATAGAATCCATAGGGCTATTGTGCATGCCAAATTTGGCATGCATAGAATCCATAGGGTTGTTGTGCATGCCAATTGGCATGCACAATAGCCCTATGGCATCCGTGCATGCCAAATTTGGCATGCACATAAGCCATAGGGCTACTGTGCATGCCAAATTTGGCATGCACATAATCCATAGGGCTACTATGCATGCCAAATTTGGCATGCATAAAAGCCATAGGGTTGTTGAGCATGCCAAATTTGCCAAGTATAACAGCCATAGGCTTGTTGTGCATGCCAAATTTGGCATGCACAACAACCATATGGCTTATGTGAATACCAATTTTTGCATGCAGAACATCCCTATGCAATGCACATAATCCATAGGGATGTTGTGCATGCCAAATTTGGCATGCACAACAACACTATGGCTTTTGTGCATGCCAAATTGGCATGCACAACAACCCTACGGCTACAATGCTTTCCATATGCTGCATATGTTGCATATGACTACAATTATTTCCATTTAAATAAGGAAAGATCTAATTAGGCCCTTTCACTAGGTAAGCTTGTGTAGTTAACAAGGGTCATTTTCCTATGTAAAAAATTTGGTGCTACAACAAGTGCACCACCCTTTTATGGCAAATAACTTACATGATTTGTGTGGATATGATGCTCACAAGATCATGTGTAGCTCTTATAAGTCCATAACCAAACTTCAAGGATAGTGAGGTTCACTTTGAGAGAAAGATACCATTTCAAATTAGCATCGATCCCAATTTTGAAAATGACATATAGTTTGAAACCCAACCTACATTCAAGATTGAGGGTTGGTTCACCATTCCTTCTAAATAATTTCAATTCCTTTAAAGGTTAACCCACAACTACACTGGTCAAATTGATGCATTTTCCATTGTACACGAGTTACCTACATGAATATGAGATAAAATAATTCCCAGTCGATGACCATATATCAACGAATAAAGTGACACTTTCATAGGTGAATTCATTGATTTGATTTACCAAGCTATTGAAGCTATTTCAAAACCATAGGAATAAAATTCCATCTACTACCCCTACAGATGAATCAAAAATTTCATTTGATTGGGAATCATCTTTCATATCAAGTTCTACATGCACATCCCCAAGATGAAATATGGCCAAAAATCACATTTCTTGGCTAGCTTTTGATACATTAAATCTATTGACTATAATACTTAATGTTCCAAAAAAGTAGAAATATTGTTGGCAAAGTTTGACCCATATAAAGTCTACTTACTGGAAGACTACATTAATAAATTCTTGAAGGCCATCAAATTGCTTAATGTCAAACATGAAGATATGGTATGTCACCTATTTCATTTCAATTTCGATGTTGAGGTAGTTACATGGTATTTCAATTTCACTATTGGGTCTATTTCTAATTAGGTGGATTTTCAAACCACTTTTATAACAAATTTGAATGTTGAGAAAACTCCAACAAGTCTATTTATGTAGTTATCAAGAATCAAAATAGAGTCACAGGAACAAATACAATATTTCAACCATAGATGCACCACCTTGCTTAACAAAATAGCATAAACCTCAAGACTCACTAAAAATGTATCGCTCAAATTTTACTCCACAACATTTACAAGTTCCATTTCCATGTTTGTTAAGAAAGTGGGAAAATATACATTGGTTGGTGCTTTTGAAGAATCCCACAAAGAAGATAAGGAGATTTTAAGTTTGAAAGCGATTTATATTTGGGGGAGAGGAAGAATGCATTGATTGAAACACAAAAGAAAATTCTATCAGTCACAAAGTCTAGTACTAAATCTAAAGTGAAGGATTCTATAAGTCACAAAGTCTAGTACTAAATCTAAAGTGAAGGATTAAATCATGGATATAAAGAGTTTGCAGAAAGTGATTCAAAAAATGTTGAATGGCATAGTAGGCTTGTAGAAGAAAGTGGAGAAGGATCCTCTAGACAAAGGACTTTCAGGATGGTGTGTATGCCAATTTTCCATGCACAACAACCCTATGGCATGCCAAGGTCTGTTGTGAATGCCAAGGGTTGGTGTGCATGCCAATTTGGCATGCATACGTGAAGACCCTTGGAATTCAATAGCAATTACAAGATGATGTAGACTTTCTAGAGGCACATGGAACTAATGGATTTCATTTTGGCACACTTGGAAAAGTTGAGGAAGAGAACCCTAGAACGGAAACAAACTACCATGTTAGATCTTTAGAGAATGATTTACTACAATTTAAGAGGTCAAACACAACCAAAATTAATAACACCCTACATTTTAGGAGGTTCAAAGCATGGCATGTGGAAAGACAAAGTCAAGAGAACTGAAATTCCTTACCTTGGAGGAAGCATTAAGGCATGGCAAGTGGAAAAAAAAGAAGCTAGAAGAGGAATACCCTAGCTTGGGTGAGGTCATGTGCCAATGAAAGAACTTATTCAATCAAAGGAGGTCAGTTGAGGAGGAGCATTCCACTGCAGTGGAACATTAACTACTTGATCATACGTATGCCCCCTTGTAGGAGGGATGTTTTGTTCAAGAATGAATTTAATGCATACGAAAGTGGCTTTTATGTGGCTTTACACATTATTCATGTTGTATTCCACATATTTGGAGGCACGTTCTACCCTTGAAACATTGGACAAGGACACTTGGTTCAAGGCATGTTTTTCATATTTGTAGGAGAGTTCTTTGCATGAGGAAGCAACATGTGGCATGGTTGACATGGTTCAATACCTTTAACAAATAATTAATGCATACTCCAAAGAATTTGAAAGGTAACAAGTGGCAGGTATATCTATGCAAAGGTAAAGGAGGTCCCACGTCAATATTTTGACATATAAACTAAACGAAGACCAAATGGATGTAATGTTCCACTTCATTTTTTTTTTGTTTCAATTTAGTTTGAAAATAGGTCTTCCATCACACCAATGGTTATTGTGGTATTAATATAGATTGTTGATATGATATTGTTACACACAGTGAGAAGTCCCTTCAAATATATTTGTCCTCATTCAAATATAACGCAATACAAATAAAGATCTAGGTAGAGACCACAAATTTATTGCATAAAATTGAGTAAAAGAAATATATATCAATCACTACATATATAATAATAGTAAGGCAAGGAATATGTGTCTGACTGTGTTAACACAAAACCAATTTAAGCAATACTACATACAATAGATGAATGGGAGAGAACATGCATAAGAATGTTTACTAGTTGTAAGAATATCTCTTGGAGGAGGTTTCCTTAGCCTCTAACCTTGCTCATGTTAGTATCTATATGAAAGTAATAAGAGCATAAACATATTACCTTTGGGTAGACTCTTTACATCCTCCAAAATTTTCAAGACTGGGGAAATGATTCATATTCTTACTGGAACCAATCAATCAAAGATATACATGTAATTTCAATGCTTTGGGTAAGAATTGTTAACCATGTACAAGCGATCATTTTTAGGAAAAGGGTTGATCCTGGTTATGGAAAAGTTATCTCCATCATAGGCACTGAAGCTCCATGGCTACTAGCTTGTATAACATGTACAGTAAGAAACAAAAAAAATTGACTTTACTCAACCTGTGGAGACTATTACCCATTGATTTGCACAAGGGTATCCCGGTGAACTCATTCACTGATGTCACCTCAGTTGTCACCTCAAGGATGTAAATTGATACATGTACAACTAATTCTCCACTTTATTATTAAACCGCAAGATCATGTCCCTCGAGGAAGCATAACTTGTTGAGAATTTTCTTTTGAAATACTACAACAAAAGGAGGGGCCACATCCAAGATAGTATAACTCTTTGAGCATTTTATTTTGAAATAATGAAACCAAAGGAGGGGCCACATCCAAGCTAAAGGTCATATTTAGAACTAATCTTTCATCTCTCAACAAAGAAAATTCCATAAGGTTATTATACCAAGTCATAACAAGAGGATAGGAACCTAGAACCCATTTTTAGTCCACTTCTCCATGTTTCCTCCCTTTCATGAGAGGCGCACACCAATTCTTAAGAAGACTCTACCTAATCATATATAAAGGTTTAAACTCCAGAATCAATATTACTGTTTTAAAATTTAAAAGAGTTGCCTAGGTTTTGCAAAGACTTTCAATTGACAAATATACAAGAAAAATACTCTTATGCTCAGGAGGCCAACTTCGAAGGAAGGAATGGATCTCTTAGTTTATCTCAGATATAAAAAAACTCATTTAGGGCTTGTGGCCTTCATTGAAAGCTCTGATCAATTTATCACAACTCAAGGAGAGATGAAAAAGAAATCATTTATGGCATATGAAGAATTTTACATGTATGAAGAAAAATATTCAGAACAATTCTTCAACAATAACAATAGGACATTGAGATTGGCAGTAACCTTCAAAGTTTGAAAACAACTTGAAAACAATTCAAATTTTGATAACAATAGGTATAGTAAATTCAAATAGTGAATACATAGTGATCTTACTCGTTGACGTTTCCAAAATTTTGGTTGTCCATAATTTCCATAATCAACTACTTGTTCTCATCTAGGTACTGCAACAATGAAAAGGTATGACGTTATTTGCTAGTAGTTAGAGAAAGTTCTAAAGAAGGGGGTTAAGCATGGAAAAATATATCATCAAAACCAGGAAAACTAGTTGTTTGAATAAGAACTTAAATTTAGTCATGCTTGAACTCGTACAATAAGCATTTTAAAATCCATTTGAACCTAAAAGTTCACACATAAATAATTCAAATAAGAAAAGAAGAACATAGGCTCAGTAAAACAAAAGGATAGCTAAATGATGGCCAATGTTAGATAATGATGAATTAAAAAAGAATTAAAGGATTTAGCAAGCCTTGGACATTGAGGCCCAATGTAGAAAGAAACCTCTACATAATATGTGGTAGGTGTAGGGATTATTGACATAAAAAATAAATTGATAAAACTAATAAATCATGACATAGATATGGTAGGAGATTTTAATGATGATAATAATTGCCACCCAGATACAATATTTGAGAATGATGAGACATGGACACCTAATCATTCAATTCAAATCATACAAATTAATTCCAGGCACTCAACGATCTAGTATAGCTATAACACACCCAACCCCTTAAGTACCTTTTTAAGGAATGGGGCATCAAAATTTTGATTTCCTTAAACATCTTGAATCCTCTATCGGAGCTATTCATCCTCTTCTACTCACTCGTAGCATTCTAACGACTACTAACAGGCTTAAATCCAAGATCTAGGTTGCAATTCATGCCTTCCCGAAGTTCTTCGTGCATTAATTAGTTGAGTGACATGTGGATCCATCTCATTCATACCATCCTCAAGATTATACATCCATGGTGGAAGTCCATCCACCATCCAGTCCAACAACATGATTTGATCTTAATTTGACACATAATCTGCAGGGAAGTTCACCATTCCATGCTTTGGCACTGAACGTCCCTTTTCTCTTAGGCACACATGTCCTCCAGAGTCTCGAAGTCCTGGACTTCTGAAATTCTACCATGTAAATCCATCCTTCGGCATTTTTGGAGCATACTTTATAACATATCAAGTCTCCTGGAGTTTCAAACTCTCGAATTCATGAAGGATCCCAGAATCTCTCCACTTGGCTCCGACCTTCGGGACTTTCAACTTATCCTCGACACCACACTTAAAACCTGGACTCTTGAAGGGTCCACTCTCGCACATGGTATTATACTAGATACGAGGGAGAATAAAGGTGGGTCCTTCATACTCCTCCCACCAAATAGACTAAGCGGTGAGTGCCATGTGTGATATGCGGTAGGGAGAAGGTGAAACGTGGCATATAGGACAGGGGGTCCATGCACCCTAGATGACATCGGCGTGCCACGTCAATCCAGGATTGGCAACCTCTGGGGGTCCCTAGCTTCACCTACTTGCCAAACCTCCCAGAGCTCTAAAGTCTGAATTTCTTGCAAATTGTCTCCCAATACCCATTAGATCCCACAGTCTAGGTGTGTCCACATAGATCCATGAATCTACGACTCACATTAATTTGTAACTTCGGTGTTCAAGGGTTTCCTTTCCTTGAACCACACTTCCCTTCGGAGTTCCTAACTCCAAACATGCAAAGAACTCTGATCAACAGTCCACATGCACTCTACAATGGGAATTTGATATCTACTCCAGACTTCGGGAGATCTCGACTCAAACTGCAACACTCAGATATTCTGGAGTACTTTAATCTAGACCACACTTGATCTGTTTCCATCTGCAACTGACACCAACAACCAGAATTTTCTCCGACCTTCAGAGCTTCGTGAAAATTTCATGCTCTTGTGTTTGTACTTCAATACCGCCAGATAACCAGACTTCTAAATAGCCATTAATATATGGACAGACGTCTCTCTACTCTCAATGACCCAGATTAACTTCGCAACTCTGACACTCAAGAGTTTTAGAATTAGACAACCTCTAGTCTCCTGAAGTGGGACTTCACCAAATTACTTAGTGCTAAATCTTCACTAAATTCGATCTAATGATTGAGAGTGAGTCCCAATTGATTCCTAGATCCATGACCCTCATTAATTCGCAACTCTGACCTTCAACTTTTTTCAAGGGTTGTGAAGTCATATGTCTCGGAGATCCAAATTCTAGGAGTTCTGAAGCCAGAGTAACTTCACTCCTTTCGGCTTAGCGAGGGGTTTCCAACCCCGATTCATATGGAACCTTATCGATTTCTGGGGCTACACTCAAACTTCTTGTCTATACCCAATGGTCGTGAAAGACTTTGGTTCCTCCCGAATGGATCTCATCTGCTTGTCCTCCAAATATAGGAATCCTCCCTTTCGAGACCTAAATCTTGCTATCTTTCTTGAGCTTGAGACTTAGAAAATTCTCCTGCTCACTCCTTGCACATACTCGCCTTGAGAACCTTTCAACGCTTCACTAAGTGTTGGCCCTACACACTATGCATGGGTCTTTCCTTCAATATTTTATACTCGGACAGGTATATGTGTATTCCTTGCACTAGGATTACATAAGAGAAACAATTTGAAACTTATAGAATGTCAAAAGTTCATTACTTCAACAACAAAATACATGCACAGGCATATAACTCCGAAAGTAGATAACATAGCATTTACCCAATTAACTCAGAGATAAGTAAACTAATCCATTCAAAACATGCATTTCAATCTAAGTGCACAGGGTAAATGAAACACTTATATATTATAGTTGATAGTCGATCAACTGATTGTGGGTGTTAGCCTCTCCACCCAACCATAGGCTTAGAGGCATTCATCCTTAGCACTCTGGCCACCCCTGTTCCAAGCCACGATATCCCTAGGGAAATTTTGCGGTTTCTTAGAGGTCCTTTCTCTGTCACAGTATCTGCGAGGTTTGTTAGATGCCTCCTCAGCATCAAGCTCGTAGTCTCCTGCTCGAGTCATGTTGTTCTGTAAATTCTCCATTAACCAAAACAAATTATCAATCTCTTAGTTCTTCTTTTTATGTTGGAGAGCCTCACACCCTCTTGTATTCCCTTGTGTCTTCTCTTGTCTTCCTTGTGTTTGTTCTTACATGCCTTTCTCCTCCTTGGGAAGGTTCTGAACCTGTCATATTATTTCTGTGAGAAGGAAACTCAGGTCAGTCTGGGCCTACAGGAAAAATACCTTATGTTGTACTTTGGGCTGACAATTTTCTTTTGCTCGAACCAAACCCTCCATGCTTCCATTCATGGGGGTAGTTGATTGTTCAACCACCAATCCTTCTTTCCTTAAATGATTCCTCCTTGGAATCCAGATGAGGTTGACTATTTCATCAAGGAGAGAATTTAGGGTCATGTTTTCATAATGAACCCTCTCCACAGTTTCCTCACTCTTTCCTATGGTGATATCATGGCCAGTAGTTCAAGTCTTCACCCCCACTGTCAGCTATTGACAATCTAAACAATAATACATTTAAAATTTTCACATGCCATAGCATGGTGATCATAATTAATGATTAATTACAAGATGGGGAAAACATGGGTATTACAATCTCCTCCCCATTAAAAAGGAACACTGTCCTTGGTGTTCTTTCTTAGTAACACCTATCATGCCTTTGTCATTCAACTTCTTTAGAAATATCGATCCTCTTTCTGGGTCAAGTCCTTTTAGACTCTTGGCCTTTTTCACCTACCTTTAATAATCTTGGACAACAAGCATATTAATCACAATTTCATGCGAAAATATTTTATTGTTGTGAAAACTTCAAGAGGAAAATTTTCATAATCTATCACAATACTTATCTTTGAAGTTCGTGGATTTTCATCCACATGGATTTCTTGTTATTTTGTTTCACTGTTTTTCCTAGACATACGCATTGTGTGCATGATCCCAATCAGTAGTATATGAGAATGATCAAAGTCTCCTCTTCCTTGCGATCACTCAACCTCTAGGCCCAGGATTAGGCATCCCCTTCTCTGCTATACAGTTCCTAAGGTGATCCATCTTTCCTTTCCAAGTATTTCTCACACAAGAATAATTTCAGAGACTTCATTGAGCCTTCCATTTGACGCATCCCTCAGACTTGCTCTTCTGAGGCATCCCTCCATCTTGTGTTACCACAACACAACATGTTCTAAGGTGATCATGGCTTACCACGGGGTTCTCTTGTCCCAATCAATAGCCTCTTTAATGATTTCCATCTTGACATCCTTCACCTGTCCTCCCGAGACAAATATTTTTCATATCACCTATATCACAAGTATACAAAAATTATGAGATATTATCATCAATTTCAAATTCAGAATTTTCTTGCAAATCTGTCACACACAAATTTCCAAATTCCACATTTTACTTTTCAGATCTATTCCACACAAGAACTAGATTCACAAGTATGGGATTTTGTTTCTTCCCATAGTAGTCTGGATGAACAGAAAACTGGTCTTCCTTATGGGCTTACAACACTACCATATCCAAGACCCTTTTCTTCCTACAATTTCAACATCCCTCAACCAAACAAATTGTTAGTTTTCATGCACTTTATATTTTCAAAGCTATGCATACTAACAGTCCAAGTTATTTTCATCTATTTAAGGATACAAAGAAAAAGGAAATATTATTATTTATGTATGCATCCTTTCAACATACTAAAATTTTCCAAATGCAATTCAATTATCAAATTTCTTTAATCAATGTGCCAATATTCATGGCCACATTCACACTCAATGCACCCTTGCATTGATTTCAAGTTTTCCACACTTTATGACAAGCACTTTTCCATGGTGTTTTGGAGATTAACCAACCTCTTCACCATAGGGATTATTTGTTCTCATTCATTATTGCCGCAGGACTGTACTTCCTACTACAGGATGATCATGATCCCAAATCAACACATATGAAACTATAAGTTTCTCTTGAATGCACCCAATCATTCTTCCTTCATTAGTAACCAGGGTGCCAACACTCATGCCCACCCAAATTTTCTTTTCTTTAACACCTACACATTGTAAGTAAAATATTGGAAGGTCCTCCTTCCTCAATGGAAAGTCCATTGTCTTACCTTTATGAAAACATGCATTTCCTCGAAGCAATTCCATGCAATGTGATAACTATGAGCACCTTTATTCCCAATCTCCCTGTATTGGTGATTGTACCCATGGTACTCTTTACTCATGCATATTCTTGCAAAGATTATAACTCATCCTTGACTGGCATAGACTTCCTCTCTCTATTGTTCATATTCATTTTTCCTTAATCTTACCCCACTTGGGTAGAAATAGTATACAACAACCACTCACAATTATTTGCATATCTTTAAGATAATGAAGTATTTTCAGAAGGGATTCTGACCAAATATCTTCATTCCTTATGCCACATAGGTATGGACATTTTTATACTAGCTCTGGCTCCTAGAACCCTATCTGATATTACCCCATTAGTGGTGCTCTATGGGGACTTTTAAAGTCCCTTCAACAATATTTTAATGACAACCTTCTCATAGTCGTCCTCTTCTTGAGGTTGTCCATCATTGGCAAATTTCTTTCTCAACAACTCCAATTTATTTCTACACATGACATATACCACAAATATATTAGCCGTCATGTATATACAAATTCTTGTATCATAGCCTTCAAATCAATAAAACATTTTTCAGATATGTCCTAGCATATATTTATGCACTTCATCACCTTATCTTTAATGTTTCCATGAGTGAAACACAAACAATTATCTTCATTTTCTTGTTGGATATTGTACAAGAGAAATACAATATCCAACAAGGAAGGGTTCAAGGATCTCTTCCCTCGTCCCCTCCTTCTACACGGCCCTGGACTTTCAGTCCAACTGAGTTATTTTCTGAGGCCTTAATGCCTTTACTTATCACATCTTAACCAAGCCCATTCATTTAATCATACTCAAGGGTTTATTTTTCTTTTACCAGCTGCACTAGTTTCCACAACTACACTTTTAAGACCTACAACTCTGAAAGAAATTCAAATTTTTTAAAGTGAGAAAAGTATTCCCCATTTTTCCTTCTTTGCTTGTGAAACCTACTTCTTATTATGAGCTCCATAATCTATTCCTTCAACAATCTTGGTTAGGATCGCCCTAACCTATTGGATATGTCAACATGATCCAATATCATACCTTGTGGTTCATAATGAATTATGTACTTGTGCATTCTACACATTACCATTCGGTTATCAGAATGGTCAACATTCGTTTGTTAGTTTTTCACTCATATATTTCTTTAGAAAGTAATTCAGGATTCTTATATAAATAGGCTTGTAGCCCACTTCTCAATTCTCAACAGTCATTAAGGTTCTAACTTTGTTCTCCAGACTGAGTCTTCACACAGTTCCTTCACAAGGAATTCCAACATGCAACTTCCTTATTGCATATCCTTCATTATCTGTGATAGCTTCAACCTTGAGTTATCTTCAGTTGTTTACCAAGTATTCCATAAGGAATATAAACATGCATCTTTGTTATGCATCCAGATTATTTATCCACACATATTCCTTGTTAACTTACATCCATGATGCACTTAACCACTTGCATAATCATAAGCCTATGTGTATTTACCATAGGTACATTTTGCATCTCACATACATATTTTCATACATCATACATGTGCATCACTTGCACATTTAATATCACTCATATATATTTGGCCTTAATATTAGTATTCATATCAAGTAACCTCACAATGCATCGAATTCATGCACTCAAGCATACACAGACATAGCTAAACATTCATTATGCAAGATCATTGCTTGCACCCTTTCCATGTCCTTCAAGGACATATCAAAATTCCAAATCCTTCTCCCAAGTCTCTTATTGCCATTCTCATGACAAGTTCCATAGAGATACTCAACATTGAGCTTCCTTCTCAGTTGATAACTTGCAATCATTCACATGATACCCACCTAGAAATTTAACAGACATAGTCATAACTATGTTTCCATTTATATACAATAACAACTAACAAGAAAACACTCTTGCCTCAACTTCCATAACAATAGTTATCAACTCATAAATACAGTCTGGGCAATTATAACCATGCCTAATGTAACAAAATAACCATTCTAGCTTCCAACTGGTCTTAACAAACACACCTTTCGATCAAGGAATCCTTTTCCATATTCCCCTCACTACGATTTAAGTATACCAAACCATATCTATATGTCTACCCTCCACCACTAGATGTCAATCTGACCCATTGGGAATCTAGAAGTGCCCCAACACTTCATTTACCACATTTAGGATCAATCATTTAATTAACCATTTTACCTCATTTATAAGAAATTTTAACGTCTAATAACATTTGGACGGTTTCCTTAAATCCCAAATACAATTTCTAAGTATGTTACTTACTAAGTATTTTAATACAGAAATCCAGAGTATCTTTAGACCATAATCAGTCTTGGGCAGAGGGTCCATCCCCTTCTTTTTAAATTTTTGTAGAGGTTCTAGTTGTTTTTGTCTACTCTCATTTAAAACATAAGATAGGTTGCAAATGTAGATCAACCTTAACCATCACACATGGAACTCTTTCATTTGTTCAACAATATCTAGGGATGGAGGTCACTCTCCTCCTCCCACAAGAATTCTGGCATATTAGTTTCCTATGCACCAAGCAAGGGAGGCTGATGTGATTTCTCACCCAATGATGCAGACCCCCTTCTCTCCTAATGGATGTGCGACCTCTCGGTCAAGGATATTCAATTATGAGACGAATTGGATCTCTAAGACCTTAATGGTTTCACTTACGAATTAACACAGGAACTTTTTTTCCTCTGGTGCAGGTTCTATATTGGCACCCATGACCTCTTTCTTCACACTGCTGAACTCACAGGTTTCAGGCGCAATATCCTCTCCCATTATCCCCTTCCCGCATGTGACCTCAGGAGATGTCCTTGCATAAACACACAATTGCGGGCATGCCCAAGAGTGGTTTGGGATCAAACTACTTTTCTCCCCGCAATTCACCTCTAGCCACCACGTGTCCTTTTTCCAAAACTGTGGTCTTGATTGCGACCCGCCCTCAACTTTTTAAAACTCATGCACCTTCTGTCCCCGCAAATCAAGGTGACCGTCGATCTCATGATCTTGACGATGCTTCTAAACGGATGATCGAGATCTACCTTTTTGGAAACCAATAGTTCATATTTACCTCTCCCATATCGACGAATTTGATCTATGTGGGTCTTCGGACTTCGGGTTTTTCAAGTCTCAAATTTTACCCCCCCTCGAAATACACATAATTATTCCATGCGTAATCTTGAATCGTATGATGGAGATTTAGTTCGGATGATCCGATGATCGAAGTTTTCTTTGGGCCTTTACCTAGAATCCACAGATTCACACCACCTGTTCTCTAGATCTAATGATTAATATTCACTTCAGTTCTCTGGCTCTCCAGGATTCGGGAGTTTCAACCTTCAATATGAAACTCTTGAAGTGATTTCTATGGAGTTCACGATCCTCCATCACGTGTCGACCTTCAAATTGATGACTCTCATAGTTTCAGGATTTTGGTCCCTTCAACCAGATCAACGAATCTTCGACTATATTCTCAATCAATGGTCAATAACTACTTCGATGATTTCACTTCCTCTTTGTCCATGAACTTCTAGAGTTTTGGATCTCACACCACCTGTCCTCCTTGATGATGGACGGTCCCTAATTGCTTCAGGACTTTGGGACTTTGGCAAGTCTGCTCTCCTGTGCACACAAAGGGTTAAAGCTTGTGCACTTTACCTTGGATCGGATGACTGTCAACCCTTTTCGTTCAGATCCAATGGATGGGATCTGTCCTTCCCCTCTGCAGTCTCCTTTTCTCTTGGCGTGGATCTAGCGGTCCAAATATCTCCCTGCAACTCGATTCAACGGTTTTTGTTACTCCTCCTGAGCTTGCAATTTCTCCCAAAATTTGGAAAATTTCTAAGTGTTCAAGGATTTTGGCCCTTGAACCTCCTCCTCCGATCCCACTATCTTGGGATGCCTTTTCTTCTTAGGACGTAATCTCTCCTGAGCTTTGGAACTTGGAATAAGTCCTTCTCTATTCACTCTTTTCTCTATCTCTTATGAGATTTCAAACTGACTCAGAACTCCAAAGGATCTCGGCCATTCCACTTCCTTAGAATATTTCCCTCATACTCTCATGGAAACCCAACACTCATCCTCCTTGAGCTTGTAAAGGAAAACTACTTTACTTATGGCACACTCCTTTCTCTCGATGAAATCCTACAATGACTTCTTTCAACACTCCATCTAAGTGTTGGCCTGGTGCAATCCTTTCACAGGTCTTCCTCTGAAATCTTGATTTCTCTCAGGTTCAATAACACACTCCTTGCGTCTGCTCAACACACACTTGTGGAGCTCTACAGAGTATTCAATAACTCTGAGGTTTCTCTTGAGTTTTTTTTATTGCTCTAGTGTGTCCTCTTGAGACATTATTCTCTCACTCAATAGAGTTCGGATGTGCACTCTTTGCATTGGCTACATAATCTCCAATATTTTGTTGTGCACTCCTTCCATAGCCTAAGAATCCATAACAACCCTATAACTCATAGATAGATAATGAAGTCTATCTATCCCCTGTAGATGAATTCTAACATGCATCTACAACATTCATAAACACACACATAACATTCATTCGATACACAGAAACACACAGAAAGTTCATATGCATGAAAAAATGCTTTCTTTCTATTAAGATGAGGTTGATGTGATTTCTCACTCAATGATGCAGACCCCCTTCTCTTCTAATGGATGTGAAACCTCTCAATCAAAGATATTCAATTCTGAGACAAATTGGCTCTCTAAGACCTTAATGGTTTCACTTACGAATTAACACAGAAACTTTTTTTCCTTTGGTGCAGGTTCTATGGCACCCATGACCTCTTTCTTCACGCTGTTGAACTCACAGGTTTTAGGTGCAATATTCTCTCCCATTATCCCCTTCCCGCATGTGACCTCGAGATATGTACTTGTGTAAACACACAATTACGGGCATGCCCAAGAGTGGTTTGGGATCAAACTACTTTTCTCCCCGCAATTCACCTCTAGACACCACGTGTCCTTTTTCCAAAACCGTGGTCTTGATTGCAGCCCGCCCTCGACTTTTTAAAACTCACGCACCTTCTATCCCCGCAAATCAAGGTGACCATCGATCTCACGATCTTGATGATGCTTCTAAACGGACGAACAAGATCTACTTTTTTGGAAACCAACAGTTCATATTTACCTCTCCCAGATTGATGACTTTGATCTCTGCGGGTCTTCGGACTTCGGGGTTTTCAAGTCTCAAACTTTACCCCCCCTCGAAATACAGATAATTATTCCATGCGTCATCTTGAATCAGACGATGGAGATTTAGTTCGGATGATCTGACGATCGAAGTTTTCTTTGGTCCTTTACCTAGAATCCACAGATTCACACCACATGTTCTCTAGATCTAGCGATTGAGATTCACTTCAGTTCTCTGGCTCTCCAGGCTTCGGGAGTTTCAACCTTCAATCTAAAACTCTCGAAGTGATTTCTCTGGAGTTCACGATCCTTCATCACGTGTCGACCTTCAAATCGATGACTCTCATAGTTTCAGGATTTTGGTCCCTTCAACCAGATCAACGAATCTCCGACTATCTTCTTGATCAACGGTCAAGATCTTCTTCGACGATTTCACTTCCTTTTTGTCCACGAATTTCTGGAGTTTTGGATCTCGCACCACCTATCCTCCTTGATGATGGATGATCCCTAGTTTCTTTCAGACTTTGGGACTTTGGCAAGTCCATTCTCCTATGCATACAAAGGGTTAAAGCTTGTGCACTTTACCTTGGATCGGATGACTGTTGACCCTTTTCATTTAGATCTAATGGATGGGATCTGTTCTTCCCCTCTGCAGTATCCTTTTCTCTAGACGTGGATCTAGCGGTCCAGATATCTCCCTGCAACTTGATTCAACGGTTTTTGTTACTCCTCCTGAGCTTGCACTTTCTCCTGAAATTTGGAAAATTTCTAGGTGTTCAAGGATGTTGGCCCTTGAAACTCCTCCTGTGAATCCGCTATCTTGGGATTCCTTTTCTTCTTAGGACGTAATCTCTCCTGAGATTTGGAACTTGGAATAAGTCCTTCTCTATTCACTCTTTTCTCTATCTCTTATGAGATTTCAAACTAACTCAGAACTCCAAAGGATCTCGGCCCTTCCACTTCCTTAGAAGATTTCCCTCGTACTCTCATGGAAACCCAACACTCGTCCTCCTTGAGCTTGTAAAGGAAAACTACTTTACTTATGGTGCACTCCTTGCGCTCGATGAAGTCCTCCAACGACTTCTTTCAACACTCCATCTAAGTGTTGGCCTGGTGCAATCCTTGCACAGGTCTTCCTCTGAAATCTTGATTTCTCTCAGGTTCAATAACGGACTCCTTGCGTCTGCTCAACGCAAACTTGTGGAGATCTACAGAGTATTCAATAACTTTGAGGTTTCTCTTGAGTTTTTTTATTGCTCTGCTGTGTCCTCTTGAGACATTCTTCTCTCACTCAATAGAGTTCAGATGCACACTCTTTGCATTGGCTACATAATCTCCAATATTTTGTTGTGCACTCCTTCCATAGCCTAAGAATCCATAACAACCTTATAACTCATAGACAGATAAAAAAGTCTATCTATTCCCTATAGATGAATTCTAACATGCATCTACAACATTCATAAACACACACACATAACATTCATTCTATACACAGAAACACACAGAAAGTTCATATGCATGAAAAACTGCTTTCTTTCTATTAAGATGAATGTTTGATTACAATACGTGCAGGCTCAACTGTGACAAAGTCTCATATCTCTTAATACCAATTATTCTACCTCATATTCAATAAAAATACTCCTCCAACAACCTCTTCATTTTTGGGCATGCCATGCATCAACCTATACAGGAAGGTTCCCAGGGTTTCCTTCGACTACCTCTTCTATCGAAGTAACATCTAACAACTACTCTAGCTCCGTTACATTCAATACTGAGAGTGAAAATCCTAGACCTCTCACGATCCTTCATTTTCCAAGTGTTTCACTCTTCTTCAATCATCTGTTCAAAACAAATCTACAGAAAAAATGCCAACTTTTAGATTCCAATTAATTTAAAAAGGTGTGTTATGGCATTGAGTTGTCCCTCCATGTGGGATTTACTAATGATTCTCCTGCATCATACTCCACTGCTGGTAAAATCATGATCTCCTGCTCATGGCTCCCTCTGCCATGTTGTTGAGATCCTCTAGTGTCCCATACTTTCTCTTGGAGTTGCTCATCTGCTCCTTTTCCTTGATGCTTCTTTATCCCTAATGCTCCTACAAGTTTTCTTTTGTCCCATACTTCTATGATGACTTCTTCTTGTGTTGCTTCTAGCATCAATCTCTTTATCTCCTCTATTTATTTGTCCAGCTGGTCCACTGGCTGGTTTTTCCACTGCAATATGCTTTGTTTCCTTTTATCTCCATCAATTTCCAACTTGACTTGTTGGATAAGATGCTTTTTCATTTTTACCATTCTCTCCAGGGCCTCCATTTCTTCACACAGATCAACAATATCCATGCTATATGTTTCTTCCTCCACTATTGTAGGTTCATATTCTACAGTTATCTCTTGCTCAGCTCCTTGGCTGAAATATTTGAGCAGTTCCATCGAATGCTCTTCTTTCTCTGTCTCTTGGGCACATTAAAATGTGTGCTCTTTCTCCTTTTTACCAATCTTATCAATTTGAACTTTCATGTTATCTTCATCTTCTGTGGCACTAGTTGGCCACTCTCTAGTTTTGAAGTCCCACCACTGAGTTGTTGCTTAGCTTCCGCCTCTGACAGATTGACTTCTGTCATCTCCTCTTATGTTGGTTCAACCCCAACTTCCTCCAGTTTCTGCCCAAGCTGGTATGATCCTCCACTTGTTTCCAACTTAGCCTGTTGGATATGCCTACTCTGCATATTTACCCTTCTCTCTAGGGCTTCCAAATATTCATACAGAACAAAAAATATATGATGTCTGCTTCCTCTTCTGTTGCAGGCTCTAGTGCTATAGTCATCTCCTATTCAGCTCTTGAGTTGAAATTTTTGAGCAATTTTGTTGAATTATCTTCTCCTGCAATTTGAATGAATGTCTTATGGCATCCATATTCTAGTTTTGGATTGTCCAACCAATCCTCCAACATCTTCAGTTCTTGCTCCCATTGAGTGAACAATTCATCTAAATAATCCTCTTTTTCTTCTGGGGCAGACATCAGTGTCTTCTCCTCATCCTCCTCTTTGACAGTCCTTGCTAGTTGTCTTTCCTCTGTTGCACCTGCATCACAGACACAGTTAGATTTAAAATAATTTGTCTCCATGGCCTCTTTCTTGGATTCTTATTGCACTACCTCCTGATGTGAAACACTTGTATTAGCCTCTGTTGGACTATTTCTCAAGAATATTTGAATTCCCCCAATTATTAGAACACACCTCTAATCTTCTTCTATCATCACTCCTTGCTGATATGAACTCTCAACTGAGTTCATCTCTTCTCCCTTTCCCACCTGACAACTTGGTATTTTCTCTCTTCCCACCTAGTAGTCTATGATATCACTTGATCTCTCTCCATTGCCCACCTGGAAACTTGAACTTCCATCACTGCCCTCCTGGCAGTCTATGAGATCATCCACTGATCTCCTTTTATTCCCCACCTGGCAACTTGAAAGTTCACTTCTTCCCCCTTGGTAGTTTATGAGATCCTTAACTGATCTCTTCTCCTCATCATCACTGATATTTCTCCCAATATCTGGTTCACAGATGTGAATCACTTTCTCCTCTGTGTCACTGAGGTTTTCAGCATGCCTCATCCACTTCCTCATTGCTTGTTGCTTCTTTCTAACCAACAAATTTTGAACAGACCATTTTAATTTCCTCTTCAGAGGCCATTCATACCTCCAGCGTACCTTTGTCTCATACTGCATCCTCAATGATAGCCTCTCCATCCTTTCTCTTATCTTTATGAGCTCTAGATCCATCTCTGGCTTGCTTTTCTTCATGCAGTCTTCTCTTCAACCACGCTCATGTCCTTCAGTAGACATTTACACCTTCTGCTTGTCCTTCTAACAAGTCTTGTGGATTACTCTGCATCTGAGAGCATCTCCAACTCCCCCTACAACTCACCTGGTTGTCTACTGACTGTTGCAGACTTGAAACAATCATTCACAGAGCATCAATACTCTGTCTTCTCCTTCACCTGTTGTCTACATGTGAACTTATGCTTCTGATACTACTTGATGTACCCAGACTATCTCCTTCATTTCCTCTGTCTAAAATCTGCAAACAAAATTTTGGTCTTCTCCTCTTTAAGTTTCGCTTGAAATCTACAAGAGAAAATTATGCTCTAATACCACTTGATGCATACCCCTTCTCTCCTAAGGGATGCGTGACCTCTCGATCAAGGATCTTCAATTCCAAGTCAAAATGGCTCTCTAAGACCTTAATGGTCTCACTTACTAATTAACACAGTCCCTTTTTGTCCTCTGGTGCAAGTTCTATGGAACCCGTGACCTCTTTCTTCACACTACTGAACTCATAGGTTTCAGGTGAAAGCTCCTCTCCCATTATCCCCTTTCCACATGTGACCTCTATCTATGTCCTTGTGTAAATGCATGATTGCAGGTGCGCCCAAGAGTGGTTTGGGATCAAACTACTTTTCTCCCCACAATTAACCTCGAGCCACTACATGTCCTTTTTCCAAAACCGTGGTCTCAATTGTGGCCCGCCCTTAACTTTTTAGAACTCGTGCACCTTCTATCCCCTTAATGTGAGGTGAACATCAATCTCATGATATTTACGGTGCTTCTAAACGAACAATCGAGATCTACTTTTTTGGAAACCTATAGTTCAAATTTACCTCTCCCAGATCAACAACTGTGATCTCTGCGGGTCTTCAGACTTCGAGTTTTTCAAGTCTCAGACATTACCCCCCCTCGAAATACATAGAATTTTGTCACGGGTCCACTTGAATCGGATGGTGGGGATTTAGTTCGGACGATATGACGATTGACATTTTCTTCGTGACTTTACTCAGAATCCACAGACTTGTGCCACTTGTTCTCTATATCTAACGACTGAGATTAAATTCGTCTCTCTGAATCTTCAGGATTCGGGAGTTTCAACTTTCAATATGAAACTCTTGAAGTGATTTCTCCAGAGTTCACGATCTGTCAACACGTGTCCACCTTTAAATCGATGACTCTCATTGTTTCGAGATTTTGGTCCCTTCAACCAGATCAATGTCTCTCTGACTATCTTCTCGATCAATGGTTGATATCTTCTTCAGTGATTTCACTTCCTCTTTGTCCACAAAATTCTAGAGTTGTGGATCTCATGCCACATGTCCTCCTTGACGATGGATGGTCCCTAATTTCTTCGGGACTTTGGCAAGTCCGCTCTCCTGTGCACACAAAGGGTTAAGATTGTGCACTTTACCTTGGATCAGACGACTGTCGACCCTTTTTGTTTAGATCCAACATATGGGATCTTTTCTTCCCATCTACGGTCTCCTTTTGTCTAGACATGGATCTAGCAGTCTAGATATCTCCCTGCAACTCAATTCAACGACTGTTGTTACTCCTCCCGAGCTTTCACTTTCTCCCAAAATTGGAAAATTTTCTAAATGTTCAAGGATTTTGGCCCTTGAACCTCCTCCTGTGATCCCGCTATATTGGGATGCCTTTGCTTCTTACGACGTAATATCTCCTGAGATTTCAGACTTGGAATTAGTCCTTCTCTATTCACTCTTTTCTCTATCTCTTCTGAGATTTCGAACTGACTTAGAACTCCAAATGATCTCGGCCCTTGCACATCCTTAGAATATTTCCCTGGTACTCTCATGGAAACCCAAAGCTCGTCCTCCTTGAGCTTGTAAAGGAAAACTACTTTACTTATGGCACACTCCTTGAGATCGATGAAGTCCTCCAACGAATTATTTCAACATTCTGTCTAAGTGTTGGCCTGGTGCAATCCTTGCACAGGTCTTCCTCCAAAATCGTGATTTCTCTAAGGTTCAATAACAAACTCCTTGTGTCCGCTCAATGCACACTTGCGGAGCTCTACAGAGTATTTGGTAACTCTAAGGTTTCTCTTGAGTTTTTTTTATTGCTCTGGTGTGTCCTCTTGACATGTTCTCTCAATCAATAGAGTTCGGATGCACACTC
This sequence comes from Picea sitchensis, assembly GCA_010110895.2. Classification (NCBI taxonomy): domain Eukaryota; kingdom Viridiplantae; phylum Streptophyta; class Pinopsida; order Pinales; family Pinaceae; genus Picea; species Picea sitchensis. The sequence continues at coordinate 107,828 of SNQJ01S0004573.1, forward strand.
TTTGCGTTGGCTACAAAATCTCCAATATTCTTTTGTGCACTCCTTCTATAGATTAAGAATATATAACAACCCTATAACTCATAGATAGATAACGAAGTCTATCTATGCCCTGGAGATGAATTCTAACATCCATCTACAACATTTGTAAACACACACACACACACACACAACATTCATTCGATACACATAAACACACAGAAAGAGGGAAAGCGTAGGGGTGCAGACCTAGGTTACAAAAACAACTATCTTTAAGGTTGCAGATATAAATGAGGATTTTGTTGTGTGCACAGATGCATGTAAATAAGGGCTTCATGGAGTCCTTATCCAAAATGGGCATGTAATTTTATATCAATCAAGAAAATTGAAAGAGCATGAGAGGAACCATGCCACACATGACTTGGAATTGGTAGAAATTGTTCAAGTGCTGAAAATGTGTAGGCATTATCTCATGGGAAGAAAATTTGAGTTGAGAACAAACCATAGTGGTCTGAAATATTTGTGTGGACAACCAACATTGAATGTCAGACAAGTTAGATGGTTGGCATTCCTGAGTGAGTATGATTTTGATATAAATTACATTAAGGGGAAAGAGAATAAAGTGGTTGATGCACTCGATGGGAGGGTACATGAAATGCATGCTACAACCATTAGTATGTGTGGGATATATTTAAAGGATATAATTTTAGAAGTTGTAATAGTATACCATCATTATGTGGAAGATAAATAAAGCTTACAATAGGATAATGTACACCAAAAATTTAAATATTAGAAGTTGGAAGAGGATGGAATCCTCTTGTATAGGAACACATTTTATGTTCCTAATTCTCAGGAGTTGAGAAGTTTAGTTTTAAGAGAGATGCAAAATGTGCCATACACTAGACATCTATGGTATCATAAAATAATTTTGGTTGTAAGGTGGAAATACGTTTGGCCTTGTATGAACAAATATGTAGCTGACTTTATTTCTAGATACATGGAATGACAAAAGGTAAAGGCTGATCACAGACATCCACCGGGATTGCTATAACCATTTCCTATTCCCATGTGGAAATTGAAAGTTGTTACTATTGATTTCATTACCAAATTTCCCAGGACATTAGTTCAACATGATTCCATCATGGTAGTAGTGGGCATGCTTATGAAGTTTGCACATTTTATCCCAGTCAAGATGACGCATAAGGAAACCAACATTGTAGAAATTTATATGAAGAAAATTGCTAGGCTACATGGTGTACCTAAGGAAATAGTCTTTGAAAAAAGTTCCAAATTCACTTCCAATTTTTGGAAATGGTTGTTTAGAGGATTTGGGAAAAATATGAATTTCAACACAACATATCATACAAAATCAGATGGGAAGACAAAGAGGATCAATCAAATAATTGAATATATGCTAAGAATGCATGTAATGGATCAACCTTCCAAGTTGGAATATTATCTTCAATTGGTTGATTTTTCTTATAATAATGTGTATCAAGCATTGTTAAATATGATCCCATTTGAAGCCTTGTATGGAAGAAAATTAAACATGCTAGTAAATTGGGATAGCATAGAAGACATATCCATTATTGGGCCATAAATGCTAAGAGAAATGGAAGAGTAGATGGTAAAAATAAAGAAGAATTTAAAGATTGTGTAGGATAGGAAAAAAATATATGTAGACAAGGGCAAAGAAAATAGGGAATTCAAAGTGGGAGAGCATTTGTTTTTGAAAATAAATGCAAAAAGGAGCTCATTGAAACTTGGAAGTTGCCTAAAGTTAGTAGCAATATATTGTGGTCCATTTCAAGTTTTAGAAAGGATAGGCCTAGTTTCATAAATGATTTCATCCATGAAAGTTCATAATGTGTTTCATGTGTCTTTATTAAATAAGTATGTGCATGATCCTAACCACATGATTGATTGGAATATGATCCAAGTGGAGCATAAAGGGGAATTTTAGGTGGATCTGGTGCATATCCTAGATCAGAAAGTCAAAGTTCTCAGTAATTGAGACATTGGTCTGGTAAAGGTCCAATCTACTTGCTAAGGTCCTGAATATCCCACATGGTAGCATGAGGGAGTCATGGAGGAAGAGTACCCAAAATATTTTGTAGATTCTGATGAAATCTGAATGTACATTTGTACATAACTGTACAAAGACTCCATTTTGGTGTAGATTGAGTTCTTGGAGCCAAAAATATGATATTTATTGTTCTAACTATGTTGGAGCCCTAAAATGKAAGTGGGACAACTTAAGGGACTATGGTGCAAAGAAGGGGGTATACTTCCTTGGGTTGTGTAAGCTGAGGGGAATGGGAGATTACTAGTTGGAATTGTTGCATGAGTCAATAAATTATAAAAGTATTGAGTATTATAATGTGAAATTTTGTATGTATGAACATGTACACATGTATGGTGATGTTCACTAATGCTAGTGAAAATTGTATGGGGAACATATTGTAACACCCTATTTTTGATCACTGATGTAGGATTGTATATTTGTAAATATTATGAATGGTCGAGGGCCAAGAAATTTAAGATGTAAACATTGTAAATTGAAAATAGTAAAATGAAATACACTTCCAACTATATATGGGTAAGGACCATAGTAATGGGGGGTATGATTCGAAAAGAGAGGGGGATTAATGGGGGTTTTGAGGGGTTTGTACAATCCTTGAGTCTTAAGCCACCTTCAGTAATAATTTTACCATTTACTTATCCCTTTGACTTATTAAGCACTCAATCATTGAATTCATGTAAGAAGTTGGGTGATAAATTCAACCCATTCAGTTATGACAATATGGGTTGAGTGTAATCATCCTTGGGAGAAGAATAAGAGTTAAGAAAGCATGGTAGAAGGACCTAAAACAATTGAGTAGAGAATGCAACACATATTTATGAATGCAACACATATAGCATGAAGATATGAATACAACACATATTTATCTATGGCGATCTTAAAATATTTAAAAGTTTGAACATTTTCACCCTCAACTTGTGTTCTCTGAATATTAATTGTGGGTACTTGCAATATTTTATCCAAATTAAAATTGATGGAATTATGCTTACAACTAGGTTTAATGGAAACAATAACCTTCTCTTGTTGAATACATCCATGAACTTTTAATATGAGGTTGTCACATGAAAATAGCTCCCTAGTTCTCTTCTTATCCATGTTCAAAATATGAGACCATTTGTCTAAAAACACTTTTTCATATACTTCATCTAAAAGTGTTGTCACCTTCTCATAGTTAAGAAAAGTCCACGAAATGGCTACACAACCATTCAAATGAGGAGGGAGAGATAATCTCTAATACTTTCCCAATGAGGACTTCATCTCTTTTATGTACTCTTCAATACTAGGACCATCATATTTTCTTGTAAAATGCATCCTTCTTGTTATAACCCCAAAATAGAACTAGGTTTTTAAGGAAAAAGCACTTACTTTGCAACATAGATCCTTTATGTAGTTAGGGTTTGAGGATGAAAAATAAAATGACCACAACTTATGTTATACTTCTTGGATTAGACATTATGACCCCAATTATGAAATACCATTGTTTCTCTATATCTATTGGCACTAGTTTGACTAAAATCTGTGCACTCTGTCCAAATATATCCAATTCGCAAACCATATGTCCATCACTGAAAACCATTAAAATAGTTGATTTTAAATGAACAATAAATTCACTTCTCATACTACGTTTTGGATTATTTTTTCTTCTAAATTAGGTATATTTTGGAGAGGAATTCATATATATGGATATTTTCTTCAAATTATATACAAAAAGTTTCAAAATTTGACCAGAGTGCAATTGTCCTCCTTTTTCTGTCAGAAATATACAAAAAGAGAAAAAAAAAATATCCCACTTCATGCCAAGTATAGATATTTGATGCCAAATTTCATGTACTCAAGAAATATGAAAACAAAATATAGAACAAAAATCCTTAAATCCATAAAATAAATCAAATCATTTACACAAAATGAACACAAGAATTGTAGATAAAACCCTTGAGGTAGGGTAACACCATATATTATTCCTTAAGGAAGGAATGCACTCCTCAAGCAATGATTGATACGATTATAATATTCTTAACCATACATCCATTACATTGATTCTACTTATTTATAGTACTATCTACCTCCTAGGAACCTTCTAGTAGGTGGAATATTCTAGTAAGCCTTCTTACATTTGTTGCTTTCGCACTACTACATGGGACTTATTTACTAGAAATGGACTCCATAAAATAATTGTTATTAAACCCCATTGGGTACATCCCTATGTGCCATTGTTATTACTCCCCTGGGTATACCATATTCCATCCCCCTTCGTGTGTTTCATCCTCGAAACATGGGAGGAAACCATACAATATGATCAGTTAAACAATGTAGACAACTTGTACCAAGTAAGAGCATCCATCCATTCTAGTGAAATGTGAACATGGGTTCAAACTACTTCTTTTCCACCGTGATTTGTATTATTATGGCTCCTTGATGTGGTACTGTGATATATGCATACATTGTTGTTATTACTCCATGTGCCTCCATATTGGTTTCCTTTATGGTTCCTTATAGATCCATAGTACATTGTTTTTGTTCATTCCCTTTCTTTGATGATTTTTTCTTCTCTGTGTGGTAGGGTGGAAATATAAATCAACCCTAGATATCATTTATTCTTTCTTTGAGTCTTTAACATGCGGTTCCTTAGATACATTTATCTCCTCAACTTTTTCATTTTATTTATGCCATTTTTGTGTCTTTTCGTTAAGTTCTTATATAATACCTTCTTCTAATTCAACCCAAAACTCTTCATCTAATGCGTCATTAGGTATTATGGTTTGTTTCCTGATAAGAACTTCCTTGATTTCCCCTTGGGACCTCCTTTCTTAGCAAGATAAATTCCATTCAATGTAATTTTGTTTTTCTTGTACCATAGCTTCAAAAACTTCTTTTGCACATTAATGTTAACCATACCAACTAAGTCCATCCAAAGAAATCCTAGAATCATATCCACATCATCCATAACTATAGTATGAACATTTGAATGCAACACATATTTATTCATGGTGATATTCGAATCTTTAGAAGTTTGAACATCTTCACACTCAACTTGTGTTCTTTGAATATTAATTGCAGGTACTTGCAATATTTTATCCAAATTAACATTTATAAAATTATTCTTACAACCAAGGTTAATGGAAACAATGACCTTATCATTTTGAATACATCCATGAACCTATAATATGAAGTTGTGACATGAAAATAAATCCATATTGCTCTTATTTTCCTTCTTACAACATCAGACCATTGATCTATTTTTTTTTTTTTTTCATATGATTCATCTGAAAGTGGAATTACTTTGTCATAGTTAAGAAAAATACACCAAATGGATGCAACACCATTCAATTCAAGAGGGAGACCCAGTCTCCATTGTCTCCTTTATATACTCTATAATACTAGGACCATCATATATTCATTTAAAATACATATTTCTTTCTATAACCCAAAAATTGAACTAGGGTTTTAAAGAAAAATCACTTACTTTGCAACGAATTTCCTTTATGTAGTTAGGGTTTGAGGCCAAAAACATAAAATGACCATAACTTTTTTTATACTTATCAGATTAAATATTATGAATCCAATTATGAAATTCCATGGATTTTCTGGATCTAATGTCACTATTTTGATTGAAATATGTGCATTATGTACAAAGATATCCAATCTAAAAACCACAAGGTCATCGTCTAAAAACCCTAAAAATATTTGATTTTAAATCAACAATATCTTCACTTCCCATACTTCATTTTATATTATTTATTTTTTTGAAAATGGGTAATTGTTTGAGACAAATTCAGATCCATTGCTATTTTCTTCAAATTATATACAAAAGTCTCAAATATCAACCATAATGTTGTCGTCATCATTTTTCTGTTAAAATTATGAAAAAAGAGAAAAAAAAACTCCCACTTCATGCGAGAAAGAGCTTTGATACAAAATTTAATGTACTCAATAAATCGGAAAGTACAATATACAAGAGAAATCCATAACATTATAAAATAAACCAAATCATTCACACAAAATGAACAAAATAATTGTAGATAAAAACCTTTTGCTAGGGTAACACAATATATTATTCCTTAAGAAAGGAATGCATTCCTCAAGCAATGCTTGAGACAATTATTAAATTCTTCACCATACATCCATTATATTTCTTTTGCTTATTTATAGTACCATCTACCTCCTAGGAACATTCTAAAGAAGGAAGATTCCAGTAGGTGGAACATTCTTACATTTATTTCTTTCACACTATCACATGGGACTTACTTACTAGAAATGGCCTCCAGACATATCTATCTAATTATTATTATTACCCTTGTTTACCTCCCTAGGTAACCCATATTATCCCCTTAGGTATATTACATTACATCCCCCTTCGCATGTTTTGTCCTCAAAACATGGGAAGAAACCATGCAATATGATCGACTAAGCAATGTAGCCAATTGGTACCAAGAATGGACATCCATCCATCCTAGTGAGATGTGAACATGGGGTCCAACTAATTCCTTTCCACCTTGATATGGATTCTAATGGTTCCTTTCTTTGGTACTATGATATCTCCACGCATTTTTGTTATTCCTCCATGTGCCTTCATATTGGTTGGCTTTCTGGTTCCTTGTAGGTCCATAGTACATTTGTTGTTTCTCATACCCTTTCCTTCATAATTGTTGTTTCTCTAAGTGGTAGGGGTGGCGATATACAACAACCATAGCTATGAGTTCTTCTTTCTTTGAGTCTTCAACATGTGGCTACTGGAGATATTTATCTCCTTAGATTTTTCTTTCTGATTATGTCATTTTTGTGGATTTTATTCAAGTGCTTCTATAGTCCCTTATTTTGATTCAATAATGGACTCTTCATTTGATGTGTCATTAGGTAATGTAGTTTATTTMATGAAAATAACTTCCTCCGCTTCCCCCTTGGGCCCTCCTTTCTTAGTAAGAGAAATGTCTTACAACGTAAAAAAACTTCTCGTACTATAGATTTTAAAAACTATTTTGCACATTAACATTCACTGTACCAACTAAGTCCATCCAAGGATATCCTAAAACCATATCCACATCATCCATAACTATAACATGAAAATATGAATCCAACACATATTTATCCATGGTGATCTTCAAATTTTTAAAATTTTGAACAATTTCCCCCTCAACTAGTGTGCTTTGAATATTAATTGCAAGTACTTGCAATATTTTATCCAAATTAATAATGATGAAATTATTCTTACAACTATCATTAATGGAAATAATGATCTTCTCTTGTTTAATACATCCATGAAACTGTAATATGAAGTTGTCACATGAAAATAAATCCTTAGTGCTATTCTTATCCTTCTTCATAACAAGAGACAATCTGTCTAAAAACATGTTTTGATATGCTTCATATGAAAGTGGAATTACTTTGTTATAGTTAAGAAAAGTCTACTATATGGTTGCATCACCAATGAGGACTTCATCTCTTTTATGTACTCTTCAATACTAGGACYATCATCATTTCTCGTGAAATACATCTTACTTTTTATAACCCAAAAATAGAACTAGGGTTTTATTGAGATCAATTCCCGCTTCCAAAATTTCCCTCCCTTTCTCTATTTTCCCAGTTTATTTTGTCCATTTCTTTTCCTTCTTCCATACTTACCCAAATTCCCCTTCTCTTTTCTCCCTTCTTTTCTCCCTTTATAGTTACTATAATTAGTCATTTTTCTGAAAACGACTGGTCCACAGGTTGGTGGACTCACAGGTTCTCACTTCCTATCCCCATATCATGAGTCTGACTGACCGTTGTATCATTCTATACTTAACCATTTCTATAGTCATAGGTTCCCAGGTTGACAGGTTTCAACCTTTCATATGCCATGTACCGCGACATACATTTTTTGCCCAAACGATCCACGATCTACCCTTTGACCATCAGACTCTATGAGCTTATAAGTATCTCATATCTCCTATATTAAGTCCAAATGACTGCATTTCGACACTTATCCAATTGTCGACTCACTGCAACGGCGGGTTCATGGGTTTCTAGGTTGGTAGGTTCACAAAAATCCCAAATCATGTTTTCTCTCATTCATCCCTGCCACCTCCACTCTTTTCCCAATATGTATTTAGTATGGTTTAATTCTATTAACTCATCATTTAGGTCCCGAAAAAATCATCATTAATAAGCGGGGGACTTGAGGATATTTCTTGTTAAACCACATTAAAACATGACTTGCAGAAGATTATATTATATCTCTTAAGCACTCATTTCAAATATTATTTGGATTAAAAAAATGCTCTAGTAAACTTATGGCAGTAGCAGTTTGACAACAATTCTTTGGAGATACTTTGAACTTTTTTGGAGGTGAGGACCAGAAATTCCAGTGGTCTAGAGCTTATTCTTACTATTCATCCGCTTCTTCTCAAAAGGAAGTAATTTAGATATCCAGAATTGCTTGTGCGGGTTGTGTTCTTGAGGTTTTTGATAGAAAGGAATTGGTCGCCTGGTGTGCTGAGAAATATATAACAAGTCAGTGGATAATTCAACTCCAAGACCATTATCTTGTCTCTCTTTCACCTCACGTGTTCTGTAAAATGCTAAAATTCCTAGAGCCAACACTCACCTTCAAAGGTGAAGATTGCAGAGAATTCTTAAAAAAGCATGACAACGGCTCGGACCTCTTGTATGAATTATTAGAAAATCTTGCGGCCATCCCTGAAGATATTATCGGTTTTCATGTCAACTCGTTCAAAAACCCCTTTCGGGGAATTTCTTGGTTATTCACGAGAGTGACAGGCCAAGAAAATACTGCCAACATTTCCCGTATGATTCTTTATGTATTATATTTCACTATCAATGAGAAATCCATTTTCGATTGGGGACAGTTGATTTCCATTGAAATCTCTTCCCAATTTTCTCAGTATAAAGAGGATAAGAAATTATTTATGGATTCTTATTTGTTTTTTATGATAGCACATTGATGCCAATTTCCTAAATTGTCTGTATGCAAGAAGGTGAGTTGTGAATTTGACTGAGTGACCTTTTGGTACTAAGCATTGTCGAGGTACAAATCTTCCCTGCATTTTTATGAAGTTTTCAACGACTTTGTCTTGGTTTTTAAAGGTTTGTTATTTGGAAAAGATACCACAAGAATATCCACCCATCCAAGTAAATTATTGCATAAAAAGGGAACCTTAGAGAAAATGGAGAATTACAATGTTATCAGGATTTTTGGTTCTAAGGAAAATCCCTCCTTCCTTCCATGCCATATGTCCAATAGAATGTTCATTACATAAGTTAAAAGGCAATATGTTTTCTAGTTACACTTTTTTCACGAGAAATGAAAAAAAATAAATTATACCCTTTCGTTGGAAAATTGGGGACTTTGTATTCATAAATATGAAAAGAATCGATGAATTTGCAAACCACTTCCACAACCTGAATCTCGAGTATGTTGAAAGGATAAAAGGGTTTGACCCTAACATAATTTTTTTGGAACATATGTTAACAGTTGGTTTTAGCAATTCATTTATCCATATTGTTCTAAACGAATAATAATATAATAAATTGGGAACTCATGTTCACACTGTTGGTGACTTGGAGACGGTACTTGGTACCAATGAATTTTAAAACCATAAAGGAAAGACTCCTAGCGAGAAGAGTGCCCAGTCCCAAACTGTTACTCCCAAGACTACAACATCTCATAGTAGTTCTCCAGTGGCCCACCCATCTATAAAAATGATCAACAGTAGTTCCGGCGGAGGAGGAGACAAGAACCCCCCTCCATGAAAAATTGAAAGCTCACATAAACTCCCTCTAAGGAAGAAGAGGACGAATATTGTACAAGATGAAGAAGATAATCACGTTGAAAGTGACATCAACAAATTCTCCCTTGAAGATATGGATCTCGAGGCTGACATAGAGAAAATGTTTCCTAACATTGATTAGCCAGGAAGCACGGTCCACCAGAATCCTTCATTGGAAATTGTTGAGAATGAGACCTTCGATGAAGAAGAGTCATTTGTATTTCAGATCATTCTCTTTGATAGTGAATCTAAGAAATTAATTATTGAGAAGAGTGATGTGAATACTAAAAAATGGAAATCTCGTTCAGAGGTTAACCTAAGAAATATGTGGCCTTCCCAGATTTCTAGAATCCATAAAGTAATTGACGATGCATTGGATGACTCCATTGGTGGTCTCGAAGAAGAAAATATAAAGTTAAATTAAAGGATTAAGGAAATAGAGGTGACTTTGATGCCTCTTCCATTTCTTGTCATTCCTTTGGAAATTGTTGGACCCACCACGCCCATTGCTAAATTAAAGGGATCCTCAAGATTACTCATTTCATCCAGGAGCTATGTGGAGAATAATATCAAGAAAAGAATGGCCCTGATCACAGAAGCTTGGGAAATTTCAAAGAACATGATTTATTTTTTCTCAAGGGCGCATGTCTTCCATGAGTATTTACAGGCCGACCTAAAAAATGAAGAAGGTTTCTACCTTGATGTCATGGTACCCTTTAGTGTTGAAGTTTCCAACATGTCAGAGATAAAGAGAAGAGAGGACAACCTTCCCTCTCCAAGTCAGATCAAGAAGTTGAACGCCTGATGGAAAGAAAAAATAAATAACTTAAATAGCAGCATTCAAGCATCTAGTCAATCCATAACAAGGAGAGAATAACTATTCAAAAGGATCACGGAGATGGACCTAGCCGGAATCACTAACTAAGTCCAATATCCCAATTTGATTCGTAACTCATTGTTCCTAATAAAACAACAATTCAATGAGAAAGTTTATATTTTTAAAGGATTGTCAATTGAAAATGTATATGGTATAATTGAATATGATGAGGATGCCATAGATAACTGGTTAGTAGATTACTCTGTAAAAATTTAGGATATTGAAGAAGCATTACATGGAATTTCCCTTGATCTATGAGACTTGGAGGGAGAGTTGTGTTGATATTATGGTAGTTGTGGGAGGTATTTACCTCCACGTGGAAACCTGATGAGAATAGAATATTCCAGGAAGCAAGAAGAAACCCTAATTAATTGGTTAATAACCCTAGAAGACAAGTCGGCTCAAGAGAATGACTTGTATTAGGTTATTAGCCTTCAAGAGAAGAAGTAGGCTAAAAGAAATGTTATATACTAAAGTATTAGTACCCAGAATGAAAATTTAGCCCAGGTAGTCTGCCAGAATTAGTATAAATACAGGAGGCCAATCTTCATTATGGCTAGTATTCTCAGAACTACAGAAGAAACATTTGTGCGCACTGCAGTTGGCTAGTTTGTGGGCAGTTTGGAGGAGAGTTGTTGTTGCAGCTGTTGCAACTAGAAGATTTCAATTTTGTCTTGGACTCTCTCTTGGTTATGGATTGGAGTCTCTGATCAGATCTTGTTACACTTTCTTGGTGCGCTATCCTTGGAGAAAGGTGCACCACCTTTGTTTGGCTATCCAGTCTAGGGTTTGATTCCGAAATGATTCTCTATCAAGGTTAAAATGCTCGGGGGTGTCTTCGACCTATGGTTGGGTGAAAATATTTCTATATTGTCTCTGGTTAAACTAGCACATCCATTATATTCTAACAGGTTATGGGCCCACACTATCTTCAAAATAGGGATGATTTTAGGGGCTAAATTTCACTCATGGGATAATTTTCCATGGTTTTCCCAAAACAAATGTTTGCTATTCTAAACATGATTCGCCCAAACTCTATAGGATAAAATTATTTTACCTTAAAAATCACCAATTTTTTTTACAAACTATATAAAATCCTTAGAAATTTGAATATTTTTATAAAAATATCGCAAACAATTCATAGTTGGCATATGAACGATTAGTAATATTCACCAAGGTTTCTACATTTTAAAATAAATTCCGATCCTTAAAATCACCCCTGCTTCAGACTAAGGATAATTTTAAGGATGGAAATTTATTTTAAAATGTAGAAACCTTGACGAATCTTACTAATCCTTCATATGCCAACTAGAAATGTTTGGCGATATTTTTGTAAAAATATTCAAATTTCTAAGGATTTTATATAGTTTGTATAAAAGTTTGGCGATTTTTAAGGTAAAATAAATTTATCATATAGAATTTGGGCGAATAATTTTTAGAATGGAGAATTGGTTTTTGGGAAAAACCATGGAAAATTAGCCCATGAACGAAATTTAGCCCCTAAAATCATCCCTATTTCGAAGATAGTGTGGGCCCATAACTTGTTAGAATATAATGGATGTGCTCGTTTAACCATAGACAATATAGGAATATTGTCACCCAACCACAGGCCGAAGCCACCCTCGAGCACCTTAAACTTGATAGAGAATCATTCTGGAAGCAAACCCTAGAAGACAGTCTAACCATTGGAAGATAGATTGGGAGGATTTGCTCAGTTGCAGTTGCAGTTGCAGTCGATTTTTGCTGCAACAATGAAACCCTAACCCTATCGTTGAGGCACCTTAAGTGAAGGGATTGACCTAATTTATGGATATACTAGTGCACCCTAGCCTAGTGCATCTCCTGGTACTCTCAGCAAGCTAAGATCTCAAGTTTGAGTTTTTGGTCAAATCTAGGGTTGACCAAGTCAAAGCAGACATGACATACTCTATGAAGTCAAAAAAGAAGTTACAAGGGGATTCTAATTTCAGAGCATGGAATACAAGGATTGATCTCACCCTTGCCAAGAACAAAGTGTTGGATATTGTGAAAGGAAAGATTATGGAACCAGAGTTTGAAGAAGGAAAAGAGAAGGAACCGCATAATGTTGCAGTTATGGAAAAGTTCAAAGAAAGTGACATTAATTCCATGAGTATCATAGTGGATTCTATAAAGTACCACTTTATACCCTACATATTCCATCTTGACTCATCTAAGAAGATGTATGATGCCCTAACAAACCTCTTCTCAGTCAGAAACATTGGACAAGTAATGAGTCTGAAGAATGAGCTCCGTGACATGAAGATGAATGATGATGACAACATAACATCGTACTTTGTGAGAATGTCTCAGTTAAGAGATCAACTACAAGCTATTAAATAAACCATTTTAGAGAAGGAACTAGTAAATATAGTATTGAACGGTCTTCCCAAGACATGGGATGCATTTTCCGCAAGAATGAACACAAGGAAGGAGTATCCTACATTTGAAGAACTTTGGACTTGCTTTGCATAAGAAGAATCAAGGATTAGTGAAAAAGAGAAACCTCAAAATAAATATGATGATCAATCTTTTGCAACAATATTCAAGAACTTCAGAACAAAAGGAATTTTGACTCAAGGAAAAAGCCAAATCAAAAGAAAGATATGTCAGAAATAAAATTCTTCAACTGTTGAAAATATGGTCACTACAAGAATCATTGTCCTGATTTAAAGAAAATGAAGGAAACAGATGAAGCATCAGTTGCCAAAGAAAGGGAACCCTCAAAGAAATCCAAGTAGGACAAAACAAACTTCTTCTTCTAAGACAAGGTAAGAATAATCTTCACAGTTCTTGTACATACCATGTTTTTTGTACATATCTTGCATATCTATTTCTTAGAAGATAATATGTTCAAAGAGAAACTATACCTATGGAAGAACAACAAGATAAGGACTACTATCACAATGACTACAAGTCAGGTAATACACATGAAAGGATGAAGTACAACTGCAAGATAAGACGAAATCATAATCAATCTTGAAGAAACCTAGAAGAAGTAAAGACAAAAAGAAGTCAACAATTAAGAGGAAATTGGAGAAAGACTTATGACACTTTGCATAAGAAAATAAGGATGCAGACAGAAGCATGGACTTTGTTAGATGGAGGGATCCGATTATATATTTCCAAAAGAAGAGCATGCATTCATACATGAAGCAAGGATTAGGAGGGAGCTAATCCTATGATCCATTGAAGATGATGAAATATATATCCATGGTAACATCCATGAAAAGCAGTACATGTTCAGTTTGACTTTATAAGAAACCTTAAAGTATCCACGATTTTACATCCACATCCATGATCCTATGATGAAAGAAAGAAGTTGGAATCTATAGGGCATGGAATCTATAGAAAACTCCATGGACCTGAGAGCTAAACATAAACATGAGGAAGCACATGAAGATTCCAAGAGATAAGGAAAATCCAGAACAACCAAGTCATTGTATCGAGAATCACAAGACTACCAGCCTGATCTAAACTCACTAAAATAAATCAAGCAGAGGAACTGATGAAGAACAATGTATGGAAGACTTATGAATGTAAGCATTGCGAGATCTAGAACTAGAGGTTCTCCTAGATGGAGGGAGAAGACTATGATGATTTCTTGTTCCAGTAAACTAGACATACCTCTACATGAGCCATTATATCATCCGCAATATCCATGGGTTGGAGTTTACATCAGATGAATGCAAAGACTATTCTCCAGAATAATTGAACAAAGAGTGTATGTAGAGAAACCTCAAGGCTTTAAGGTATACCAAAAAGAGACCCTTGTATACAGATGAAATAAGACAACTTGGTGGAGAACCTCCAATGCATAGCAGAAGCATGGTGAAAACTTTCTATAACAGAAATATTGTATCAGAATGGTTACTCAGAACTCCAGGATGAAGGATTTTCAATCAATGAAAAACTCTCATGATAGCAGAAGAGGTACCACATGGATATGTTCCAGTTTGAGTATTTCCACGATGTTATGAGCTAGTAAGAAAAAAAAGAGTTGAATTCAAGCATGATATACTATAATGATTAGAGCTATATGAAGCCTTCAGAAAACTAGTGTTCTAGAAAGATCGAAGTACATTGAGATTATGCATTACATTCTCTGTGATGAAGTCTAGAAAAGAGAAAGTGGTTCTCCAATATATATCTCCATAGATGAATAGATAAGCATACATTTTGGTAAAGCCTCTATCCAAGATGAAAGAGTTTGCGTACTCAAGTTGGAGCTCGTGGAGACGACTTCTTTATTGGAAAAGGAAGATATGACTCCCATGTTGGGAGGGAGCACTGATGTTTTATTGATTTATGGACAATCATTTTTCAGTTCAAAAAATGGTCTAGGATGAGAAGTTCCTTTCCAGTTCGGAAAGTGGGTTGAGATTTCTGACGGACAAGCATTTTCCAATTCAGAAAATGGTCCAGATCGAATAGTCATTTTCGTAATGAAAATGGTTCGATGGATTGTTGATGTACCATAGACAACGATTCCCCTTGTGGCCAGTGTGGGGGAATGGTCTAGGACAATATCTCTTTTTGACGGTCACTCTTAGTAGTGGTCGAGAAGACTGGTCTGCCTCGCCGAACATTCATCCTTACGAATCTCACAGTTGTGAGTAGTTTCGAAGAATGGTCCATTTTGGACGTTGGTGCAGGACAATCATTTCATTAGGAAATGGTCTGGACAGTCATTCCCTAAGGAAGATTCATTCTCTCCAGGTTTCACTTTATTTAGTGTCGGAGAAATCGCCCAGATAGGTGAATGGTCCAAATTCAGAAATCAGAGACAGGCATTCCCTAGGGCATATTCATTCTCTCCAGGTTGCACTTTGTTTAGTGTCGTAGGAATGGCTCAGATAGGTGAATGGTCCAGGCTCAGAAATAAGGATAGTTATTCTTCCTTTCTTGAGAATAATAGTCCAGATAGCTCATCATTGATGTTTTACCTTCTGAGGGTAGATGCTCTTCCAAATCTCATAGATGTGAGTGGAAGAATTGAACAGATGATTCAGTTTATATGATAACAATGTTTTCTATGCAGGTTGACATCAGATAATATGATTATTATGGAGACTGTATGTCTCTGGACAATAGATGTATGCTACTATGGTGGATGTGTTCCACTGATTGTGACTATATGTCATTGATCAAGTATCTGTGTGCTACTTGGTGTGGTAGTGTACCACTGGATTTTAGTTGTGTACTACTGGATAGACACAGTTGTGTTCTATTGAATGACATTGTTATGATTTCCTTGAAGACTATCAGTAGTGTTGGAAATGATTATCAGCTAGATGAATGATCAATGGACAGAGATTTCCTAGATAGAAAATGGTCCAGGACATTTATTCTTCTAGGACATATGTCCGGATTAGAAGAATGGTTCTTGTGTCACTCTGTGGAGTGAGTGACTTATTCATCATCATGTTTGATTACTCAGATGGAGTATGGTTTCGAGAGATGATGCAGTTGATGACATTGATAGTGATGATGGTGTTCATGATCTAATCATGGGATAATATATATGACTATGTTGATGTTACCAGGTGAATGGTATCTTTGTGCTCAAGACCATTACCTTCAATAGCTCCCTATCTAGGAGGGAGTGTTGATATTATGGTAGCTACGAGAGGTATTTACCTCCATGTGTAAACCTGACAAGAATAGAATATTCTGGAAAGTAAGAAGAAACCCTTATTAATCGGTTAATAACCCTATAAGACAAGTCGGCTCAAGAGAATGACTTGTATTAGGTTATTAGCCTCCAAGAGAAGAAGTTGGCTAAAATAAATGTTATATACTAAATAATTAGTATCCAAAATGAGAAGTCGGCCCAGGCAGTCTGCTAGAATTAGTATAAATACATGAGGCCATTCTTCATTCTGGCCAGTATTCTTAGAACTACAAAAGAAACATTTGTGCACACTATAGTTGGCCAGTTTGTGCGCAATTTTGGAGGAGAGATGTTGTTGAAGTTACTGCAACTAGCAGATTTCAGTTTTGGCTTGGAATCTCTCTTGGTTATGGTTTGGACTCTCTGATAAGCTCTTGTTACTCTTTCTTGGTGTGCTATCCTTGGAGAAAGGTGTGCACCTTTGTTTGTCTCTCCATTCTAGGGTTTTCTTCTAGAATGATTCTCTATCAAGGTTAAGGTGCTCAGGGGTGGCTTCGGCCTATGGTTGGGTGACAATATTGCTATATTGTCTATGGTTAAACGATCACATAAATTATATTATAACAAGTTGTTCAACATTAAAATATGGCATGAAATCAACGTGGCACCGATGAAAAGTTACATCAAAGAATGGTTCAAGAAAGCTATTGATAAACTAACAAATGAAGGGCAATACGCAATTGAGACAGTTCCTGTAACCGTTGATGAAAATGATAAAAGGACATCAACAAGAAAATGAACACATAAGAGACCATCATAGTAAGTTTATGATGATCACATCTTTCTTTTTCTTTATCAAGGCCTTCATCCAGTTATTCCATCTCTTTCACTAGAAAGGTTTAACCGAAGACTGATAACTCCTCTTTTCTTCTTACCAGGTCTTGTTGTTCTTCTACCACCCACCATCTTCCTTCTAAGAGATTATTTCTTGTATTTATTTTCTTTATGGTCTGTGGGAGCCCCAAACCCAGTATTTAATACAAATTCATTTTAAATTTCAAAGAATATGTAACAGACTATATATTTTTTAGAAATTTCAAGAGAACTACTTTGGGAACAATCTCGATTGTGCTTTGTAACCCTGTTTTTAGAATATAAAGTATTCGAGGTCGATCTATTACTATATTTATTTGAGCTACTCATTTTTCCACTCTATTAAAGTTCTCTTGTGCATGAGGATCATATTCTTTTTATTTTATGTGATCATAAATATCTATCTTCTATCTTAAATTTTGTTTATTTGATTTAAATGTGTGAAGTGTGTGATTCATGTTCCTTTCTCAAGAAATTTATTTAAAAATAAAACAAAAAACATTTTCCTTTTATTTTCTCACAATATTTATGTTTCTTTGAAATACTACGATGGATTTCTATCAAGTCCCACATTCTGAATATTTAAGAACTCCCAAGAAAATCTAGAGAGGAGTACCACCTCTATAAAAATGCAGGGGGATTTACATCCTTGTGAGGTTTTTGTTTCGGTCTTGATGGATTCAAGTGTCAACATTTTTGGTGACCCTACTGGGGAATGAACTGAAATTTGGAACCTGGTCTAGCATTTTGATAAATATATGACTCTGACCCATGCTGATAAACCCCACCTGGAAATTGGGTTGAACAACCAACGAAGCATTTTACATCGGGTATACAATTTTGTAATATCAACATCCAAGACCCATGAAGATTCAGAAAGGTCTTGGAAAACCTTGGTCCAAGAAGAAGAAATAGAAATCCTCCAAAGACAGAGGAGAGAAGAGTGACAAGACTGAAGAAATCAAAGGCTAGCTAGAGCATCATAAAGACACGGTCGATATTGAAGCTGGAAGAATACAAAGGATCCATTACCAAACGTAAAAGAAAGAAAATTTGTATTCAAAGAAGTAGAAGTCACGTCTTTGGAACATCTACATACATGGCAGAAAGAAATGAACAACCGCAAGACAAGCATCATGAGGAGAGACAGGGAGGTGGAAGAGATGTTGTACGAAATCAAGAAAACCTAGGATTTAAAAATCGAAGGAGGGTAAGAGGTTCCCCTCTAAATATTATAGAAGAGAAACATGATCTCCCTTTTGTCCCAAAGGGAACCCTGAAAGAATTTTCTGGCGACGGAGCAATCGATGAAAATAAGCATCTATACTTATTTCTAGATGTTTGTGATTTTCACCGTGTTGAATATGACGATGTCATGGTAAGGTTGTTTCTGGAAACTTTATCAGGAAGAGCATATGAATGGTATACGACATTACCCAGTAGTTGTTTTTGGAAACCTTATCAGGAAGAGAATATGAATGGTATACGACATTACCCAGTAGATCAATTCACTCATTTAATGACCTTGAAGCTATGTTCCTGACTATGTTCTCCCCTCCAATAGCTTATCATACCCAACTCATCGATTTCACCCATATTGGCTTGACGAAGAATGAATGGATATGAGATTTTAATCTCAGATTCAATAAAACCCTGAGTAAGATTCCAGAGGAAAAAGACCTTATGACTCGATTGTTCTCGGTTATTATAAGAATGAAATGCGCCTGAATGTAAAATATGCTATCAGAACTTCTCAAATGGATACCTTGGAAGAGGAAATGACTAAAGCCACAGAGATGGAAGAAATTATGATTAAAACATGTGTCGACCTCAACATTATATTTAGAAAAGTGAAAATACAACTCTGAGGATTAAGTATTGATAATCAAGGGGCTTCTAGATCAATAAAGAAGGAGGAATTCAAGCTTCGAACAGCTCAAAACCAAACAATGGTAGGAGGATTTTTCAAGGGAAGCATACCCTATGTAAAGGTTGACCCTTTAGCGACACATGAAACTAAGAAAAGAATTGAAATTGCATAGATGAATAGAACTATCAATAAAATGTAGAATGATATAACCAAACTGAGAAGGGGAGATAATTAAGTGGAAAATCCAAGAATGTCAATCCCAGATAAAAGAAGGAACCCTCCCCAAGAAAACAGAGTGAGGTTTGAGGACACAAACAATCTGCAAAGACCAAGGGTTTCCAAGAATCCTACTCCTAATGTGGCTATTTTGGATGATGTGTATGACAAGCAATTAGTTGAGAAATAGAACTATTAATCACCCGATGAAAGATATGAAACTGTGCAGATGGACGGATGTGAGGCATCCATGTATATATTTGAAGAGGGTGACAATGATCCCAACTCACAAGAAAATGTCATCGAAACTAGAGGATTTGTAAATAGAACAAAAAATAAAGGTGACTCTAATAAAGAGAACCAAAAAGAAAAAGAAAAAAGAAAATATACATGAGAAAAGAGAAAATCAGAAGGTGACAGATAGCGTTGGAAGTAAAAAGAAACACCTGATGTCAAACTCCACTCAAATGACATATAATGTCATGGATGACTTAAGTAAATTAAGGTTAATGTTTCCCTTTATAGAAGTGGTGAAGATTCCCCAACAAAGACATAACTTTTTTAAATTATTGGATGATCCATATGAAAGAGAAGAAGTTATTGTTATGAGTCCAAAACAAATCCAAATACAGTCAATTGCCAAGCTCAGAGGTAAAATTATGCCCTTCTACATTTCAATTGAAAATCATGATGTTAAACTACATAACTTTTTAGTTGACACTGGCGCAGAAAATAATATAATTCCATTGGTGGTCATGGAGGCATTGGGTATGAGTTGCACTAAGTATTATGAAACTGGTGAAAGCATATATGCTATTGACTCTAGGAAAGTGTCAACTTATGGAGAAATCAAATACTTTTATGCTTGGATTATGACAGTCCCCCATATCATTACCGTTTTCAATATTATTGTGGTAGAAATTCCTCCAGCATATGGAGTTGTGGTGGGAAGAGATTGAGAATCTATGATCGGAGGATAGATAATGAACGATGGAAGTTGTATGATGCTACCAGGAAAAAAAGGAGCAATGATTAAAGTGCCTCATGAACCTAGAAAACCCTTCTCTTTCAATAAGAAGGACAATGAATTGATGGATGATTATATAGATGTCGGGATTAGAAGCTATGTTATCTTAGACATAGGGCATAACAAAATCCTAGAGTAGGTTCAAGACATGAAGAATCAAGAATGGTTGTTTGAAGGCTACTCGAGGAAGTCATTCAACGGAGCTTGTTCAAAGTCTGGGAATGGAGTTGGAATTGTTCTTATAAGTCCAAGTAAGATTATGCATCCACATGCTGTGAGAATGGAGTTTTCATGCACTAATAACTAGGTAGAGTATGAAGCTTTGATTCAGGGGATGATCCTTTCACAATAAATGAAAATAGAGCATCTAATTGTAACTAGCGACTCAGAGTTGGTGATTAATCAGGTCACCCATAAGTATAAAATCAAGAAGGAAAGACTTAAGTTATATTTTAAAAGAGTTAACAAGATTATTGAATCTTTCAGTTCCTTTAACATTTATTTCATTCCAAGGGACAAGAATCACAAGGAAGATTCATTAGCCTTGGCGGCTTCATTGTAAGACCCAGACGATGTCCAAAGAAAAATGTGTTTTCAAGTAGAAAGAGATTTCCAACCGGCCGTGCCCGATAACATTGAATATTTTCAAGTATTTGAGAACGATGAACAACTGGAATTTTTTTTGTTGAATGATGATGACAATGAAGATGATCACTCATCTATTTTCACAAAATATTGTATACAATATGAATCTCTTTTTATGAAATATGAGCATGATAATAATCTCCTTGAAGAAGCTTCGGTTTGAAAAGTGCAAGAGACAAGAAACGCCAATATTGGAACTGACAGTTCTTTGAAATATTTCAACTTGGGAGTTGATTGCACCATTGAGGAAGTTGATCAATATGTTTACTTGTTCAAAGAATACATTGATGTGTTCACTTGGACCTATGATTATTTGAAATCTTACGATAAAATTGTATTGCAACATATCATTCCTTTAAGGGAAGAAGCAAAGCCAGTGAATCAAAAAATAAGGATGATGAATCCCAAACTGAAACCTCTAGTCAATATTGAATTGGACAAATTGAAGAAGGCAGGAATAATTAATCCCATTAGACACACTGTATGGATTTAAAATCCTTTGATTGTAAGAAACCCGATCGGGGAAATGTATATGTGTGTTGACTTCAGAGACCTTAAGAGAGAAAGCATAAAGGATAACTTTCCTTTACCTAATATGTAATTCCTCCTCCAGCAAGTCACTGGATCAACCTGCATGTCCATGTTGGATGTTTTTTTCAGATATAACCAAGTCTTGGTGGCTAAGAAAGATAAGACAAAGACGATATTTATCACACCTTGGGAGACATATGCATATGCTAGAATTCCCTTTGTTTTGAAGAATGTTGGAGCCACATTCCAGAGGGCCATGCATGATCATGCATGTAGTGGTTTGATAGGAGAATTCGTGGAATACTATCGAGATTACTTGAAAGTGAATTCAAAAACAAGGGGTGATCATATTCATCATTTGAGAAACGTTTTTGAAACATGCAGACTATATGGTGTCTTTCTAAATCCAAAGAAATGCTTGTTCATTGTAGCTCAAGGCAAATTGTTGGGCCACATTGTGTGAAAGGAGGGGATTTACATAGATCTGGAAAGAGTTAAAGCAATAAATGAGCTCAGCCCCCCGACATCCAAGAAGGGGGTCCAATCATTTTTTGGCAAGATCAATTTTGTGCGAATATTTGTTCCCGACTATGAAAGTTTCGTAAAGACGATCAATTTGTTGCTGAAAAATGAGTAGAGGTTCGAATGGACAACGATTACTCAAGAGGATTTCAAAAAGATCAAAGGAGCAATCACCACATCTCCAGTCCTCATTAGTACATATTTTCAAAGGGATTTCATCATCTATTCATTTTCTATAGAGATAATGGTTGCATATGTTCTTACTCAGAAGAATACCAAAGGATAAGAACTCCCAATACGTTTCATGAGAAAAACCCTACATGACTATGAGTTGAGATATTAAGAACTAGAAAAGAAATCCTTGGCTCTTGTAAAAGAAGTAGCACATTTTCAGACGTACATATTGAACTCCCATGTTATTGCCTATGGCCCCTCATCCCCAGTAAATATGCTTTTGAATCAACAATTGAGAGAAGTAAAATGGGATAACTGGTTTTCAAAGATACAAGAATACAACATCGAAATTAAACCTTTAAAGGATATCAAAGGACAAGGTTTATGCAAGCTCATCGTGAATCATGATTCTATGGATGGAATGATTTCAATTTCAGTAGGAGAACCATTAGCTTATTCAGATTGGTACAAAGATATTATATTATACTTAAGGTCCGGGAAATTCCCTATCACTATGAACTCCAAGGAGTGAAGAACATTGAAGATGAAGGAAAATCAATATGTGTTGATTGTTGATATACTATTCAGGAGAAATTATGATGGTATACTACTAAGATGTGTTGATGAAAACTAGGACCAAGAAATGATAAGAGAATTCCATGAAGGAATATGTGGTGGACACTTTGCACCTATTGTCACCTCCCACAAGATACTAAGGGTTGGATTCTATTGGCCATCAATGTTCAGAGACTCGTATGATATGATAAGGAAGTGTGCATCATGCTAGCAGTTTTCAGGAAAGATGAAGAGATCAATGATGCCTTTATAGCTCGTAATTATAGAATAATCATTCTCCTAATGGGGACTTGACGTTGTTCGGCCAATTAATCGGAAGTATAGCAAGGGGAATATATAAATTCTCACGGCTACATATTATTTCATGAAATGGCCAGAAGCGGTGGCATTAAAGAAGGTTGATTCTAAAGAGATAATTAAATTGCTCAAAGATAATATTCTGTCAAGATTTGGTGTCCCATATAAATTTATCAAAGATAATGGTTTGAATTTCATCGGGTCGAAGCTTACAAAGTTTTTTCAGAGAATAAGGAATCATCATGGGTCAATCATAGAATTATTATCCACAAGGTAATGGCCTTGTTGAATCCATAAACAAAATACATGTTTAGATATTGAAGAAAACCATCAACAAGAACCAAAGGAATTGGCATCTGAAGCTGAAGGATGCATTATGGGAAAGAAAAACGACTCCAAAGGATAGCATCGGGATGTCTCCATATACATTGGTTTATGGGAAAGAAGAAAATATGCCAATTAGCCTCGAAGTAAATGCATTGACTTTCGTGGTTAATACAGAAGATATAGAAGACAATTCACCCATCTAGAGGAGAATCACCTAGTTATTGAAGTTGGAATAAGAACGAAGCAAAGCCATGAATCGAACTTCTCAGAGGCAGTAGAGTGTCAAAATATATTTTGAATAATTTTCAGAAGGGAGAGCTGGTGTTACTTTGGAACAAGGACAATGAGAAACCGTTGATGCATAAAAATTTCAAAGGACTCTGTATCAGACCATACATCGTCAAGAAGATATTGGGTTTTAACTCCTATATGTTCCAAAATATGAAGGGTAAAATATTAATGCTTCCTGTCAACTAGAAACATTTGAAAGGTTTCTTCTCCTAAGACTTTCTCATTCCCATTTGTACATAATTTTATTTTTCAGTTTGCATATTCTTACTCTAAATCCATAGCCCAATGGGAGAAAGCACCTGGTCATGAGAGATTCTGGATTCTTGACAACCCATAGGGGGTTATCATCCCACAGTGGAACCAATTGTTGAGATCAATTCATGCTTATGAAATTTCCCTCCCCTTCTCTATTTTCCCAGTTTCTTTTGTCCATTTCTTTTCCTTCTTCCATACTTACCCAAATTCCCCTTCTCTTTTCTCCCTTCTATTCTCCCTTTCTAGTTACTATACTTAGTCATTTTTATGAAAATGGTGGGTTTGTGGGATGGTGGACTCACAGGTTCTATTATCCCCATATCATGAGTCTGACTGACCACCGTATCATTCTATACTCAACTGTTTATGCAGTCATAGGTTGGCAGGTTTCAAGATTTCATATCCCATGTTCCACGACACACATTTTGTACCCAAACGATCCATGATCTACACTTTAACCATAAGACTCCTCGAGATTCTAAGTATCACATCTCTCCTATATTAATTCCAACTGACCG
This sequence comes from Picea sitchensis, assembly GCA_010110895.2. NCBI lineage: Eukaryota > Viridiplantae > Streptophyta > Pinopsida > Pinales > Pinaceae > Picea > Picea sitchensis. The sequence continues at coordinate 132,284 of SNQJ01S0004573.1, forward strand.
TGTTTCAACATTTATCTAATTTTTGAGCCACTTCAACGTCGGGTTTGCAGGTTCCTGGGTTGGCGGGTTCACAAAAATCCCAAATCCTATTTTCTCTTGTCCATCCTCGCCACCTCCGCACTTTTCCCAATATGCATTTAGTATGGCTTAATGTTATTAACTCATCATGCAGGTTCCATAAATATCATCATTAATAAGTGAGGGACTCAAGGATATTTCTTTTTAAACCACATTAATGTACAATTTGTGAAAGATTATATTATATATATCAAGCGCTCATTTCAAATATTATTTGGATTAAAAGAATGCTCTCGTCAACTTATGGTAGCATCAGATCGACAACAATTATGCATAGATACTTTGAACATTTTTTGATGTGAGGACCAAAACTTCTAGTGGTCTAGAGCGTCTTCTTACTATTCATCCCCTTCTACTCAAAATGAAGTAATTTAGATGTCCAGAATTGCCCATGCAGGCTGTGTTCCTGAGGTTTTCGACAACAAGGAACTGGTCTCCTGGAGCACTGATAAATATATACCAAGTTAGCGGATAATTAAACTCCAAGACCATTCTCTCGTCTCTCTTTCACCTCAGGTGTTCCATAAAATGATAAAACTCCCAGAGCCAATACTCACCTTCAAAGGTGAAGATTGCAGGAACTTCCTAAAAAATCATGGCAACATCCTGGAACTATTGCCTAAATTCTTGGAAAATCCCATGGCCATCCTCGAAGATATTTCCAGGTTTCATGTCAACTCGTTCAAAAACCCCTTTCGAGAAATTGCCTGGTTATTCACCAGAGTGACATGCGAGAAAATATTGCCATCATTTACCATGTGATTCTTTAATGAGCAAGCCATTTTCGATTGGGGAAAGTTGATTTCCATTGAAATCTCTTCCCAATTGTCTTAGTATAAAAAAGATAAGAAATTATTTATGGATTGTTATTTTGTTTTTGCGATAGAACATTGTTGTCAATTTCCTAAATAGTCTGTATGCAAGAAGGTGAATTGTGAATTTGAACAAGTGATCTTTTGGTACCAAGCATTGTGGAGGCACACAACTTCCCTTCATTTTTATGAAATTTTCAACAACTTTGTCTTGGTTTTTAAAGGGTCATTTTTTGGAAAAGATACCCCAAGAATATCCACCCAGGAAAGTAAATTTCTGGATTAAAAGGGAACCTTAGAGCAAATGGAGAATTCCAATGTTATTAGGATTTTCGATTCTAAGGAAAATCCCTCCTTCCTTCCATGCCATATATCCGACAGAATGTTCATTACAAATGTTGCAAGGAAATATAATTTATGGTTACACGTTTTTCATGAGAAACAAAAAAAACAATTCATACCCTTGCCTTGGAAAATTTGGGACTTTGTATTAAGAAATATGAACAAAATCGATGAATTTGCAAACCACATCCACAATCGGAATCTAAAGTATGCTGAAAGGATAAAAGGGTTTGACCCTAATGAAATTTTTGTGGAACATATGTTAACAATTGGTTTTAGCAATTCATTTATCCACATTGTTCTAGGAGAAGAAGAAGATAATAACTTGGGCAGTTCTGTTCACACTACTGGTGACTTGGAGACGTTACTTAGTAACAAGAATTTTACAAACAGAAAGGAAAGGGTCCAAATGAGAAGGGTGCCCAGTCCCCAACTCGTACTCCCAAGATTACAACATCTTGGAGCAGTGCTCCAGTGGCCCACCCATCTAGAAAAATGATCAATAATAGTTCTGACAGAGGAGGAGACAAGAACCCCCCTCCAGGAAAAAATGAAAGCTCACATAAACTCCCTCTGAAGAAGAAGAGGAAGAATATTATACAAGAGGAATAAGAGCATTGCATTGAAAGTGACATCAACAACTTCTCCCTCAAATATATGGAGCTCAAGGTTGACATAGAGAAAATGTTTCCTAACATTGATCAATCAGGAGGCATAGTCCACCAGAATCCTTCGTTCGAAATTGTTGAGAATGAGACCTTCAATGAAGAAGAGTCATTTGTATTTCAGATCATTGTCTTTGATAACGAATCTAAGAACTTAATTATTGAGAAGAGTGATGTGAAGAATAAAAAAAGGAAATCTTGTTCAGAGGTTAACCTAAGAAATATGTGGCCTTCCCATATAACCAGAATCCATAGAGAAACCGACGATGCATTGGACGAATCTAGTGGTGGTCTCGAAGAACAAAATATAAAGTTAAAGGAAAGGATTAAGGAACTAGAAGATACTTTGATTCCTTTTCCATTTCTTTCCAGCCCTTTGGAAATTGTTGGACCCACCATGCCCACTACTAAATTAAATGGATCCTCAATCTTACTCATGTCATCCAGGAGATAAGTGGAGAGTAATATCAAGAAAAGAATGGCACTGATCACAAAAGTTTCAAAAATTTCAAAGAAAATGATTTCTTTTGGCTCGAGGGTGAATGCCTTCCCTGAGTATTTACAGGTGACCTAAAAATTGAAGAAGGTTTCTACCTTGATTCTGTGGTACCCTTTGGTGTTAAAGTTTCCAATATGTTAGAACTAAAGAAAAGAGAAGAGGACTTTCCCTCTCCAAGTCAGATGAAGTAGTTGAATGCCTACTGGAAAGAAAAAATAAAGAACTTAACATCGTTCAAGCATGCATCCAAGCCATAATAAGGAGAGAACAACTATTCAAAAGTCTCACAGACATGGACCTTGTGAGAAGCACTAATGGAGTCCAAGATCCCAAGTTGATTCTTAAATTGTTGTTCCTAACCAAACAACAATTCGACGAGCAAGTTGAGATTTTTAAAGGATTGTCAATTGAAAACTTCTATGGTATAATTGAATATGATGAGGACGCCATAGATAACTGGATAATGGATTAATCTGTTAAAAATCAGGATATTGAAGAAGCATTACATGACATTTCTCTTGATCTATGAGACTTGGAGGGTGAGCTATTCAACATTAACATCTGGAATGAAATCAGCGTGGCACCTATGAAAAGTTACATCGAAGAATGGTTCAAGAAAGCTATCGATAAACTGAAAAATGAAGGGCAAGAAGCAGTTGAGACGATTCCTATAACCATTGATGAAAACAATAAAAGGACATCAGAAAGCAAATGAACACACAAGATACCATCATAGTAAGTTTATGATGATCACATCTTTCATTTTCTTTACCAAGTACTTCATCTAGTTATTCCACCTCTTTCACTAGAAAGTTTTAACCAAAGACTGATAACTCATATTTTCTTCTTACCAGATCTTTTTGTTCTTCTACCTCCCACCGTATTTCTTCTGAGAGATTATTTCTTGCATCTATTTTCTTTATGGTTCGCAGGAGCCCCAATCCCAGTCTTTAAGACAAACACATTTTAAATTTCAAAGAATATGTTACAAACTATATATTTTTTAGAAATTTCAAGAGAACCAATTTGGGAACAATCTCGATTGTGCTTTGTATCCCTGTTTTAAGAATATAAATTATTTTTGGTTTATCTATCATTATATTTATTTGATATTCCCATGTTTCCACTCTGTTAAATTTCTCTTGTGCATTCAGATCATCTTCTTTTTTATTTTATGTGATCATAAATCTTTATCTTAAACTATGATGGATGTGAGGAATTTTTTCTTATTTTCTTTAAATGTGTGAAGTGTGTGATTCCTGGTCCTTTCTCAGGAACTTTCTTTAAAAAGAAAACAAAAATAATTTTCCTTTTATTTTCTCGCAATATTTATGTTTCTTTGAAATACTACGATGGACTTTTGTCAAGTCCCACATTTTGAATATTTAAGAACTCTCAAGAAAATATAGAGAGGAGTACCACCTCTATAAAAATGCAGGGGAATTTACATCTTCGTGAGGTTTCTATTTCGGTCTTAATAGATTCAAATGCCAATAGGTTTTAAAGAAAAATCACTTACTTTGCAACGAACCTCCTTTGTGTAGTTAGGGTTTGAGGTCGAAAAGATAAAATGACCATGACTTCTATTATACTTCTTGGATTATATAGTATGACCCTGATTATGAAATTCCATTACTACTTTGGATCTACCGGTACTGGTTTGACTGAAATTTATGCATTCTATCTAAAGATATCCAATCTACAAACCACACAACTATCACCAAAAAACCCTAAAAATAGTTGATTTTAAATCACAAATAACTTCACTTCCTGTACTTCATTTTGGATGATTTTTTATTTTAAATTGGGTACCTTTTGAAGAGGAATTCATATATGTGGCTATTTTCTTCAACTTCTATTAGAAAGTTTTAAAAATTGACCAAAATGTTACCATCCTCCTTTTTTCTTCAAAAATATGCAAAGACAAAAAAAAAAACTTTGACTTCATACCCAAGAAAGAGATACAATACCAAATGTTATGTACTCAATAAATATGAAAATACAATATAGAAGAAAAATTCTTAACTTCATAAAATAAACCAAATCATTCACAGAAAAAGATAAGAACGATTATAGATAAAACCCTTGAGGTAGGGTAACACCATGTATTATTCCTTAAGAAAGGAATGCACTATTCAAGCAATTTACAATTATAATGTTCTTCACCATACATCCATTACACTTTTGCTACTTATTTATAGTGTTATATGCCTCCTAAGAACATTCTAGAGACAGAACATTCTAGTAAGTGGAACCTTCTAGTAAGAGTTCTTACATTTATTTCTTTCACACTACTACATGGACATTATTTACTGGAAATGGCCTCCATACATAGAAACCTAACTATTATTATTCCCCTTGGGTACCTCTCTAGGTACCGCATATTACCCTCTAGGTATACTACATGCCATCCCCCTTCACAAGCTTCATCCTCGAAACATGGAAAGAAACCATACAATATGATCGACTAAGAAATGTAAGAAATTGGTACCAAGCATGAGCATCCATCCATCCTAGTGAGATGTGAACATGGGGTCCAACTATAACCTTTCCACCATGATATATATTATGATGTCTCCTTCTTGTGATACTATGATACCTCCATGCATTGTGTTTATTCCTCGGTGTTCCTCCATATTGGTTTATTTTCTAGTTCATTGTATATCCATATTGCATTTTTTGTTCTCATATCCTTTCCTTGATGATTGTTTCTTCTCTGAGTGGTGGGGGTGGAAATATACATAAACACTATCTATAGGCTCTTCTCTCTTTGAGTCTTCAACATGTGATTCCTTTGAGACATTTAATTTCTTAGCTTCTGCTTTATGTTTATTCCCTTTATGTGTATTTTCTTCAAATGATTTTGTAGGCTCTTCTTCTGATTCAATATCAGACTCTTCATATGATGCATCATTAGGTATTGTAATTTGTTTCCTGAAAAGAACTTCCTCTGCTTCTCCCTTGGGCCCTCCTTTCTTAGTAAGAGAAATGTCCCACAACATCATTTTTATTTTCTTGTACCATAGCTTCAAAAACTTCTTTTGCACATAATGTTAATTGTACCAATTGAGGCCATCTAGGGATATCCTAAAACCACATCTACACTATCCATAACTATAGAATGAAAATATGAATGCTGCAAATATTTATCCATGGTGATCTTGAAATATTTAAAAAATTGAACGTTTTCACCCTCAAATTCTGTTCTTTGCATATTAATTGTGGTTACTTGCAATAGTTTGTCCAAATTAACACTGATGAAATTATTCTTACAACTAGGGTTAATGGAAATAATGACCTTTTCTTGTTGAATATATCCATGAACGTGTAATATGAAGTTTTCACATGAAAACAAATCCCTAGTACTCTTCTTATCCTTCTTCACAACATGAGACCATCTATCTAAAAAAAAAAATCATATGCTTCTTGTGAAAGTGTCATCACCTTTTCATAGTTAAGAAAATTCCACCAAATGGCTGCATCACCATTCAATTGAAGAGGAAGAGACACTCTCCAATACATTCCCAATGAAGAATTTGTCTATGTTATGTACTCGTTAATTCTAGGACCATCATATTTTCCTCTAAAATACATGTTGCTTGTAAGACACCCGACCCCTTAAGTAATTTCTAAGGGATTGGATAAAAAAAAATCTTCCTTTTCTTAGTCTCAACTTCAATTAAAGGATTCCATCATCTTCTTCTCATCAAGAGATTTCCAACAACTGTAACCATGCTCAAATCCAAGCTCTATCCCAAAAGTTATGGATTCCTAAATTTTCATACCTTACCATCGAAACCCTCTAAATCTAACGTGGCACCCACGTGGCCCACTTGTCACATACGTGGTTTCTCGCATGGCTAGTGTCACAACACCCACATGGTAATTTATCCACCAAGGTCCCATCCTTTTGGCATGTCGGCTCTCGTGGGTTTCCCACACTGAACACCTCTTAACAATATTCCAATAGTCGATGTTATGGGGGCTCTAGACCACCAGGAATATCAACCCCCTAGGTAAACCAATATCCACACCAACCTCAAGTGCTTGAGCTAGTAGTCTAATTGGCACTTACAACGCACAACCCTACTAAGACTTTATACTTGGTTCAAGTTTCTAAATCACTCTAACATGTGTCCCAATAGCCACTTATCACATGGACCAACCATGCCATACCACATCATCATAGAACACAACTTCCCACCGAACCAAGTGTTGACACCTACCCATTTCTCATACTCTTATTAAGTTAATAAATCAATATTACCTTGAAATCCCTCTACTTAGGATTAATTTATTTTAATCCACATTGTGGATAATTAATCTTCATTAACTTAATATCACACATAATGGTATTATTGAGTTAACTAAGTTTAATGGCCCAATAAATATCAAGGATTTACTTTACCCAGGGAGTATTACCTACTGCACATGTCTGAATTCCATTTCTTGAGTCCCATGGAAACATTAACATTGAAACCTTATGTTACAATTCACTGATATTTACTATTGATATTTTATCATATGGTGCATCGACCACCGGGGAAATAAAACATATGTATCTACCATCTCCACCTCCATCTCTCAATTCTTGATGACCAATTGAAGTTATATATTATTATTTTATTTAAAATGTTTTGTATTATGCTCACTTTATTTAATCAAAACCTGGGGATTTCACATGGCACGTGAGATTTACCATCTCCCTTCCCTAATGCCCGATGACCAAGTGGAGTTAAATATTAATAAATATTAATAATATGTATTGTCCTTATTTTATTAATTGGTCATCAACAATTTCTCATAACAGACACACATTACAAATTCAATCTCCCGATGCCCAAAAATTATAGCTAGAATTCAAATAATAATATTTTATATTATTTCCATTTCATTCATCCGCCACCAAATATTTCTCGTAACAAATTCCCATTACCAAACTTTATACCCTTATGCTTGATCCCTATAGTTTTGATTATTTAAAAATATTATTTATATTTTGTCTAATTTATTCATCGACCACCGATGATTCCACATAGTAAATGTACCTTGCAAACTCAATCTCTCGATGCCCAATGACTATAGCTAGAAATATTTAATAATATCAATTTTATCACATTTCTATCATTAATCGGCCACTAGGGATATCACATAGTAAATATACCTTGCATACTCGATATCTCAATGCCCGATGGCTATAGCTCCTAATATTCATTAATATTATTGTTGGAAAAAGGGCAATAATTCCGAGGTAATTTAAAAATAACACCAAGTATATAAAATCTCAAGAGTTATAAAACTTACCTCTATACGGGACTGGTTAAGTAATAGAATTAAATAATTTTCATAGAAGGAGATAATCAAATATTCTCCACTTAAGTTCATATCTCTCTCTTTGGCATCATTTCATTTACAATTTGATTTATGTACAATATTAAATTTTGCATATGTATATAGTTTAATTTATCCATCCTAAAAATGAAAATCCTATTTATACACTCTCCATTCACATGGTGTAAAAGAGTAATTGTGTTCTTTTACCGTGTTTTACCTACCACCATAATTCAAGAGAGTTTTTGGCTTAAGACAATAAATGTCCTACAATAAACTCTAAATTTCTACTCGAATTTACAACCCACCAGAAATTAAGGGATTATTTAATAACTAATAGGGAATATAATTCCCTACATATATACACCATTTGAAAATGTCAAATTTGTCATATTCTTCAAAACACAATTTAATATAAATACTTATAGATACCCAAATAAAACTTATGAGATTTTGTAATATAACTCAATTAGAATTTTATGTGTTTATTTCCTATCATTTTCCTAACATTTACTTATAATAAACTTTGGTATCCTTCAATATTTGGCCTAATCTTCTAAGGCCCAAAAAAAAATATGATATCCTCTCATTTTCTAGTATAGAAGCTTCAGGGAACTTCGAGTAAAAAGTTCCTTATAGCAGAAATCGAACCTCTTTTCTTTTCAGATGTTCTATGAAGATTCTAACTCTTCAATATTCACTACTAATACATAAAATATACTATAAAAACTCAATAAGCCACAACATTCATTCACATCAATACTTTTGAAAACGTAGATATTAAATAAGTGAGGTTAACAACCAAAATATAATTCATTTGTAACATTTTCATAATCACACATAAATTTCTCAAACTATCTTTAGCTGAAAATTGATTTCACATTGCTTTGAAATACATTCTACAATATCTTTGAACTCAACATATGTAAATAATTCAACAAACTTATATTAATATGAAGCTATAAAGTGTTGGAAATTGTTGAAGGGTGTGCCACTTTCCACCCAACCATAGGCACAATTACATCAATTATCTCCACATCTAGCCACCCCCTAGCCAGAGTATGATTCCATGAGGGGAAACTCTTTTACTCAACATATGAGAAAATATGAAGGTTACTCTCCTTCACCTATAGGAGCTTATAAAGACAAGTATTCAATCCACCAAGAAAAGGATCCCACTCTTCCCTCAAGGAGCCACAATAGTTGACATACATAACAAAAGGGAGGCCTTTCACTCCCCAACATTTCCTCGATGGCCTCCCCTCTCAATGAATTTTTGTTTGATTATCCAATCACTCAAAATTCATAGCCCCATTTATCATCTTTATTTGAAGAAAATTTGCAGTGCTTCCTGCACCCAAAAAACGTATTTCTTCTCTTCCCTTTGTTTGCTAAGAACTAGAAGAGTTTCTCACACTCTTCTCCATTCAAATTTGGTCCCCAGACTCAAATTAGTGTGTCCCCTCTCCTCTAGTCACAATTTTTCCTCTTTTTCTTTCCTTCTATAACAAGATTTTGTGGGTCAAATCCCCAAATTCGTGGGTACGATTAGAAAATTCTAGATGGGTAATCTACCCACCTCTCATTGATTTCCGAGGAGGACCACCCAACCACTAGCTTGATTGGTAAATAAATGTTTCTGGGATAAAGGACAATTATGGGTTTGAACATTTTTAATTCAGTAGAGTACTTCCTGGTAGGGTTCATCTCAACTAGTAACGGTTCTCCCTCAACCTTCCCTTTCATGGAATCATAACCTATATAGGAAATTCCCTTCAATAGTTATTCAACTTATTCCTTTTTATATTGATAACATAAATATTTACATAACATCCTTTAGCAGGGGTTCATCATCTTTCAAAATTCACACATAACAGGTCTATGAATATTTTTGGAAATAACAATGATTACATTTATAAACTATGGGAAACAAGGGTATTATATTTCTTGATATAACATAAAAATATTACTAGGGTTTTAAATAAAAATCACTTACTTTGCAACATAGCTCCATTATGTTGTTAGGGCTTGAGGCCGAAAATATAAAATGACCATAACCTTTCTTATACTTATTGGATTGGTTATTATGACTCCAATTATGAAATTCCATGGATTCTATGGATCTATTGGCATTGGTTTGATTTAAATATGTGCAATCTATCCAATGATATCCAATATGCAAACTATGTGAATGTCACCTAAAAAATCTAAAAATAGTTGATTTTAAATCACCAGTAAATTCACTTATTATACTATGTTTTGGACGATTTTCTTTTGAAATTAGGTATTTTTTTAGAGGAATTCAAATATGTGTCTATTTTATTGAAATTTTGTATAAAAAGTTTCAAAAATCGACTAGAATGATCCCATCATTTTTCTATCAAAAATATGCAAAAAGAGAAAAACAAATCTCCCACTTTGTGCCCAAAATGTAAACAAGAATTGTAGATAAAACCCTTGAGGTAGGATAACACCATATATTTTTCCTTAAGGAAGGAATTCACTCCTCAAAAAGTTCTTGATATAATTATAATATACTTCACCATACATCCATTACATTGCTTCTACTTATGTATAGTACTATATACCTCCTATGAACATTCTAGTAGGTGGAATATTCTAGTAATCCTTCTTACATTTATTTCTTTCACACTAATACATGGGCATTATTGACTAGAAATGATCTCCATACGTAGTCAACGAACTATTTTTATTCCCCCTAGGTACCTCCCAAGATACCCCATAATTCCCGCTTAGGCATAGTACATTCCATGTCCCTTCACTTGTTTTGTCCTTGAAACATGGGAAGAAACCATACAATATGATCGAATAAGAAATGTATCCAATTGGTACCGAGCACGAGTGATGTGTATTCTATATGCACTAAAAAACACTAAAAACCCTCAATTAAATTGTCAACCCGGGGTAAGTAAACTTAGATTTGTAGCACTATATGTGCCAAGGCAGAAAAGATAGAGGCAGTATAGTCTAACTAAGGAAACGAGATATTGAAGGGCTAATATACTCAAGCAAAGACTAATAATGATCAAACCCTACTAAGAAACTTAAACTATGTACCCTAAGTAACCTTTGAACAAAGGATCGATGGATAGTTCTAAGAAAGAAAATGAAAACCCTACTTAAAGAAAATTAACTTAATCATGACAATAAGCAAAAGAAAACTATCTACCTAATAAGCAATAACAACATCAAACTACTTTAATTAACCTATTGAAATTCAATAAGCAACTATCCTATGAAAGCAAGTAAATAGACAAGAAACTGCCCAATCAAAACAAAATAGACAAGCAAGCAACTACCCTATTAAAGCAAGTAAACAATCAAGCAAACAACTAACTAACCTATGATAATTTCTACAGCAACTAAACTAATCAAAATTACTCAATAAGCAACTAATCAAACTAATAAGCAAGTGAGCTCTATTCTTAAACTAAATTTCACAATAACTTCTAATTTAGAAGAGGAAATCTTAATCTACTAAATTCAAAGCATCAACAACTACTCTTTATTCTATGATAAGGAAACTATTCTTTAATCTACCAAAGAAAGAATACTATTCTATAAAAAGCAAGAAAACTATCCTCTAATCTATAAAAAACTCAAATATAATGTTGATGGTTATGTCTCTAGTGTCTTATGATATCACGATGGCATTTAACAATTAATGATAAGTCAAGAGGGATAAACTCAATAATGACTTTGATAACAAAGTGAAAAGTGTGAATTAGGCAATCCAATGAGAAATTAGCCATTATAGAAGCAACATCAACTATCATGCATATCCATGTGATTATTCAATTTATGCACTAGTCATCAACAATATAAAAACACTATTCTCTTAAATTCAAATGCATTCTACACTAATATAAGCAAATTCATACTACTTAGATTCATAACTGAAAACTAAACTTAATAATGAACTTCCAATTAAAATTGCAACCTAGATCTAGAAAAGGAAATTGCATAAAGTAAACTAAACTAATCCTATTTTAACAATTCAAATTGCAAAAGAGGAATGCTCATAAAACACAAATTAAATCCTATTTTCTATTTCAGCATATGACAAGAAATTATATGACAAAACTAAATAACAACTAGATAAGCAAAAATAAACAACAATTAGATAAGCAAACTGAAAATGAAAACTAAAACTAACAACTATCCATCCATCGAAACCTTGCCAAAGAAATCATGAACTAAATACCCTGTTTTAACTCTGTTCTAAATTCTATTTCAGCATATAGAAAATTTGACTATCATCTAATTACACATAAGGGTTAGTATCTAAGCTTGCAAGCTAGTTCCTACTAATTAAAAAGTCATTGCATATTAACACTAGCCTCCACAATAACCTGCAAAACTGAACTAAAACAATTAAATTATAAACAACAATTTATACAGTAAAGAAGCATAATGAAAACTCATGTACAAGAAATAAATAAAATGATGACTACACTATTCAATTCACAAGAAAACTAATTAGATATTCACCCAGAATGTTGGTGGTCTCCCTAGCAAGTCATGTCTACTCTTAAAAAATGAACCATAAGCTCAACAACACGAATTCAACATTAAAATAAGAAATGTAGTTTTACATAGTCTTAGAAAAATGTGTCTGAAAATAGAAAAACAGAGCTTAACTGTCTTTTTCTCTCTAACACTATTTGTCTAACCACTGAGGTGGTATTTATAGATTTACAAGCTAAGAGGTCAACCACTAGAAGGGTCGACCTTCTCTAAAAACAACAAATCACATTCAATGTGTCCTAACTATCGGTGGCTTCTAGAAACAAGGCGAGCCAATAATCGCCCAACATAACAACCCAAATTGAGTTGTCAGAAGCTTAGTAGCTAGATGCCACGAGCACAAGAAAAACCCATGTCTCTAATTCTCCCATCACTAGCCGACAATATGATAACCACCAAATCGCCTATGGTTTTAGTGCAAGATGGAGTGTCGGATGTAGTATCGGACTGAGTGTCGAATGGGGTACCAGATGGAGTGTTGGATGCAAAAACGAGCTGCGATTTTTCCCTGTGACACATAGAACGCGAATTAGTTTCCTAAAATCATTAAAACATGTTGAATTACACTCAAAACCATCATAAAATATGAATCATGCATACCTGGTATGAATCATGGCATTTTAACACAAAAATCTTCAAAACTCTTCAAAACAGGAAAATGCATATACACATTTGGTCAAAAAGGATCCAATCAACATCATTATATTAACCATATTGTGGGCCCAACATTACCACCACACCTAAGATTTTGCAGGTCCCACTGCAAACAAAAATAAATTTCCCCTCATGGCTAAGCTTGCTGAAGAGGATCATCTTTAGAATCTTCTCCTTCTTGCTATGAATATTTTGTCTTATGCCTCTTGTGCTGCTTCAATTGTGCCTTGAGGTTGCAGTTGGCTTTGGTAATCTTGTTAACTAACCTTTGAAGGGAATTCACCTTTTCTTGGAGGACTGCATTATCATGGTGAAGATGTATGTCCATAGTCTTCCTACCTTCCAATTCTTGCAGCAGCGGAAAATTCTCTTGTTGTAGTTTCTCAATGGCTGGAGTAGGATCAGATATCTCGGAGGAAGGCTTAGATCCTTTGAAATATGTAATAAGGAGTTGATGAGGAGAAGTAGGTTCAGATTTGGTCTTTCTTTGTGGCTTCAATTTGTCTACAGACACTTCCCTAAGTCTTTTGTGAGGACTCTCGAGATCGGAGGATACTTGGATAGGGTCTGAAGTAGTCAAGAGTTTTTCATAAGGTTTTCCTCTTGTGCTTCAGGTTCTTTTTCGAAAAGGTCCTCTATTGAATCAATTATCTCCTCTCCTATTTGTGGGAACTATAGGAAAGTCTTGTTGAATTACTTCTTATAACTCCTTGGGTCTAGGATCAAGAGATATTGAAGGCATCTAGAGATTAGCAATAGGCTTCTTGGTCTTTTTGCCTGATGAGGATACAGGGGTTTCAACAAGCTTCCTGGATTTTTGTTCCGGTAAAGAAATGGCTTGTGTAGGAGGGTTTGGAGTCCTTAGAGAGTGGGGTTTGGATGGAGAAATAGTCCTTAGATCCAATGTATTTTTGCTAGTCTTGATTGTGAATTGAGGGTTTGCAAATTAATAAATGAATGCATCTTGAGTTTGCCCCTGTTTTTCTATTTCAGATAAAACAAGGAGTTTGATAAGGCCATGGTGAAATAGATTGATGTGTGGTTTAGATACATTCTTCCTCACTTGAGAGGACATCTTCTCCAAGCTCTTTAAAAAATAGAAGGGAAAATTCAATGGTTTATTGAACTGAAAGTGGCCTAACAATCGAAAGTGAAAAGCTTTAAAAGTGGAATATCTACCTTCACATGTGATCGACTTGGTGATGACTATGAGAGGGTTGATCAAATCCTCTTTTATCCAATCCTTGGAGTATCCTTTAGCTCTAGAGATGTTCTGGAATTCTGGTTTAAAAACCCTGTTATAGCTTGTTCGCAGTAGCTGGTGGTTTTTAAACCATCTATATCCCACTCTTCGAAGCTTCGTGGTTGTGGATATGGATTCCTCTGAGACCCCAAAGGTGATATACCCCATGCGCACTGTCTTCCCATCAAAACCAAGGGAAACTTGCATTGAGATGCCATCATCGTGGCCCTGCAAGTGGGACAAAAATGGCCCCCAGATTGTGCACAAAAATACTTCCCTGCACTATGAAAACTTAGGGATGGAGAAAAGGTATGGATAGGAAGAGGGCTTGTACCTTTTGGGCATCGTGATGATGTGAAGGAATGGTCAGAAGGTGAAATTCACAGAGAAAGGGTGTGATCGGGCTAAGAAAAGGCACGATTGTGTAGAGGCCGAGCACAATTAAACAGAGGAATGAAATAAACAGAGGCTGGGCATGTTTAAAAACATGGGTGAACACAAATGAGCAGAGGTGAATTGGAATGAGAAAAGGTGAATTGGAATAATTGGATAACACAATTCCATTTTTGAGTGTTCTTAGGGTGGAATTGGTTTCACACATGCGTGCACGAGTTTCCATGTGTGAACGATTTCGAATTTGCAGGCACGTTTTTGGGGGAAATCATAATGATAAGAAGTTAGATCAATGTCCAAGTATTTTGACTTGGCCATTTGATCATAAAAATGTCTAAGGTTTGCATCATATGACATTTCATATGAAACCTCATACGACACTTCATACGAAACTCCATATGTACCTCTGTGCTAAATGCATTTTTACCTCCTGTAATGGATAGCTTGCAATCTTGGAATGGTTTTGACAGTCACAGTGATTAAAAGCAGAGGCAGAGTGTTCCATTGTTATTGATTTGGTCACCATGCTTACTCAATCCACTCGCATAAGACATGTAATTTCAATCCTATAATGAACAACCCTTAACAAAAATAAACCAATAAACTGGTATGTTAAGGATATGTATAGTAATTTATAGCACACATGGGATTTAGCATTTCAAAAATAAAATGACTGTTGATGTAATAACTTGTATTATGAAAACAATACATAAAGTTTTACAAAGATTTACTTCTCTAGGAAGTGATTATTTGTCAAATCATGAACCCCTCCTCCACACCTAAGTATTGTGACACCTCACAATAAACAAATATAGGAAACCAACCAGTTCTCCCAATAGTCGAAGATTTACAACTTGTTAAGTGTAGAGATAAATTTCACATATTGGTTTGATGAGACGGTTAAAATATGGCCCCACCTATAGGATAAGAGATCATATATATAGATAAGAAGAGGTAGGCAAGAGAGTTTCAAGATAGTCTCAGAGTTAGTTCCCAATGGAAAGTTTATGGAGTTCATTAACCTTAGCTTAACCATACATACTTCATGTCGGTTTTTTCTACAAGTAATGTCGTACATTAGGACAAGTTTAAATTTATTATTTACTTTTTGTTAGATTACCATCCTCGCTAGGTAGAATGCCCCACTACCAGCAAGCCTATTCAGTACTCCGATGAGTTTACCTAGTCATACCACAGGCCGGTACCTGCTACCAACAGACTTGTTCAATATCCCTGTGGGTTAGCCTCTTACACCCTCAGAGACTGGCCCTCCATCTTTTAATATTTTAGTATAATATTTCTTTATGTTAGAGGATGAATTTCCGTTATATTCCTTAGTGATTGTCCTGATGTAAGGGGTACTTAAGCGTACATGGCATATCTAAATATATGATATAATCAAGCTATTTAGTGTGTATTGGATGGTAACATTGAGAAATAACAGAAAGGTATCTCTAGGCTCGACTCGCTTTGTTCTTTTGTAGTTATTGTGATGTTTCCATGACTAACCGCTAATCAGACCTCCTTGTTACTTTTTAATAAAGATACTTTACTCACTTACTCAGGTTTCTTGGGAAAAATGTATGAGAGAACTCTAATCTTGATGGTTAGGGTATCACTTCCTTACATAGTGGTGAATATTTTCAAGAGCACTTGCTTTTTAAAATGCCTTAAGGAAAAAAAGAAGATGAAAATCTTTGCAAAAATATGGCTAATTACAACAAGTAATTATTCATTTGATTCTTAGCAGACAACAAGGTTCAAATATAGCAATATTTTGAAGTCCTTGAAACTATCTACTTGTGGTGAAATAAATACCTACAAAAATCTCTAGAATTGCTTATCAACAAAATTCAAAATTATTTACATATGTACAGTAGAAAATTTAGAAAACATTCAAGAACAAGGGGGCACTTCCCCATCTACTAAGGCCAATTCCTTTTCAGTTGACATGAATTGTAGAAAAATCGTCTTTGGAAATGGGCTTATGATAAAATTTGAGTCAGTGTCCATTTACTACAAAGGAGACTTGTCCATCATCAATTGTTTTGATTTTCACAAATCCGTTGTCATATATAGTGACTACCTCATAAGGACCCAACCACCGGGTGGTGAGTTTGCCTTTGAATGTTTTAAATCGGGAATCAAACAACACAACCCAATCACCAGGTTGGAAGTGTTTCTTCTTAATAAACTTGTCATGCCACTTGCTCCTTTGGTTTTGGACTAATATTGTTCGTTGGATGACATCTTGCCTGATCTCATACAACTCATTCAATTGTAGGGATCATTGTTTCTAAGCCTCATCCAAGTTTAATCCCAATTCTGCAGAAATACAAAAGGTCCTTACTTGGAATTCTATTGGTACAATTACTTGTTTCCCGTACACTAGCTCATAAGGGGTATGCCCAGTGGTGTTTCTCCAGGTGGTTAGGTAAACCCACTAAGCCTCTGGAAGCCTATCAACCCAATCCCGGTGATGTAATTGAATGGTCTTAGTTAAGATAGCTTCCAGAACTTTGTTTGTAGATTCTACCTAATCATTATTTTGTGGGTGGTATGGAGAAGATTTACAATGCTTAATCCCATATTTCTATGTTATCTCTCTCAACATCTTGGAAGCGAATTGAGTGCCTTGGTCTGTAACAATTTCATGAGGGGCACCGAAGTGGGTAAAAATGTCTTCATAGATAAATTCGAAAAAAGACTTTTTTGTAGCCCTAAATAGGGCTTTTGACTCTACCCACTTGGTGACATAATATGTACAAACCAAAATATAGTTCTTCTTACGAGACATGGGTGAAATTGGTCCTACAAAGTCAAGGGCCCATATTTTGAAAGGCTATATCATAACTTGGGAACGCAAGGGCATTTCCTCAGCTGACGTAGGTCTTCCTATCCTTTGGAAACTATCACAAATCCTCACATGCTTAACAACATATTTGAAAATGCTAGACCAATAGTAACCTGAATGTAACACTTTATATGTTGCACGTTTGTCAGAAAAATGGCCACCACATGGTCCATCATGACAACGTCATAGTATTTCTGGTACCTCGTCTTCTCGGACACATCTACGAATAATCAAATCAGGACCTGTGTGAAAACAGTCATGGCCAACCCAAGAGTAATTAGCACTTTGTGTAATAATTTTACGTTTTTCATGAGGTGGAAAATGAGACGGTAACTTCCTAGTAGCCATATAGTTTTCCATATCCGCAAACCATGGGGTATTTACAGAGAGGGAAAAAAGGTGCTCATCTGGGAAACTATCATCTATGGGAATATCATCATCCTCATTTTTTATTCATGAAAGAAAATCAACTACCAAATTCTCCTTTCTAGGTCAGTGAAGAACGATGATGTTAAACCCTTGCAATAGCAAGAGCCACCTAGTCACTCAACCATTAGTTATGGGTTTATTCATGAGAAATATATTGGCAGAATGATATGTTTGTACAAATACTTTATAACTTGTAATGTAGTGGAGAAACTTGTTAATAGCATGAAAAACTGCCAAGAATTCTTTCTTGGTAACTGTGTAGTTTAACACGACAGGGGACAAGTTCTTGCTCACAAAATAAATGGCATAGGATTGTTGGTCTTCTTTTTTCCCTAATACTCCTCCTATTGCAGTGTCAGAGGCATTAGTGGATATGTGAAATGGGAGAGTCCAATTGGGACCTATAAGGACTGGTGCCACAGACAACTTAGCTTTCAAGGTCTCAAAGCCAGTTTGACACTGCTCAGTCCAAGCAAAATTGACATCTTTTATTAACAATCCAAACATGAGTGCAACAATCTTTGTAAATTTTTCAATAAACCTCTAGTAGTATCCGGCATGTCCAAGAAAGATTTTCACCTATTTCTGAGTCTTGGCAGGTGGAAGTTTAACGATGACCTCAATCTTTGCAGCATCGAATTTTATCCCTTCAGATGAAACATGATGTCCTAGAACCACTCCTTCAGTAAACAACATTTTACAGTTTTCATGACTTAGAGACAGGTTAATTTCTTATCATCTGATAAGGAATTTTTCTAAGTTATCTATGGCTTCCTGGTAAGTGTTTCCATAAACTGTGAAATCATCCATGTATACCTCTACACAATCATGAATAAGATCAACAAATATCCCTAGTACTGCTCGTTGAAATGTGGCAAGAGCATTACACAATCCAAATGGTAAGACCCTATAGACACAGGTGCCCTAAGGACAAGTAAAGGTTGTCTTGTCCTGATCCTCAGGTGCTATGAGAATTTGATTGTACTCATTGTATCCATATAAAAAGGAGAAATACTTCTCTCTAGACAGGGTATCCAAAACTTAGTCGATGAAAGGAAGAGGAAAGTAATCCTTCAAAGTGGATTTATTGAGCTCCCAGAAATCAACACAAATTCTCCATTTCCCGATCACTTTCTTGGAACCACTACAAGTGGGGACACCCACTTACTATCGGAGATGGGATAAATAAATTCGACATTTAATAGCTTTTGGATCTCCTCTTTTACTATATCTTTGAGTGTTGGGTTCATCCTTCTCTAGGGTTGCTTAAAAAGTGTTACTTCCCCCTGGGTATATATGTGATGGATGCATGTGTCAAGGTGTATACTCTTCATGTTAGTGTATTCCAAGGAGAATGCCCCTGATTTTTATTTAAGGATACTTACTAATTGTTTTTGTTGGTCTACATCTAGTCCAGAGTTTATATGTAAAAAATTCCCTGGACTAATCTCGTAGGGCATAGTATAAGATATGGCAGACTCATCTATCTCGAAGATAAAATATGTTGAAGACAAAATGGATGGATCTAATTGTTCCCGGAATTCTTCCCCAAACATGTACTCAAATTGGGGAAAATATTGTGGAAAATCAACACACGTGATAGTATAAATGAACTATTTTAGCACATTTTCCATCGTGTGCTCCTGAAATTCCCAGGCATGGTCACTTGGCAATACGAGTTCTTCCCAGTCCTCATTCTCGTATGGACATTCAAGCCACCATAGATTCTCCATTATAGGTTGGGTTGGAGGGTATATGGTGAGTTTTTAGATAGAGAGTTCATTTGAGATGGTCATTTCTCCCTCTCTACAGCCAATAAATGCATTGGTTGTGGATAACCAAGGTCTTCCCAAAATGAAGGGATGGCCTTTGGTAGGATCCTTTGAGTGAATGACAAGAAATTCTAATGGGTACTCCCATGATGCTAAAGTAACTATGATATCATCCAAAATTCCTTCAGGTATAACCCTAGTCTTATCTGCTAATTCCACAATGGTTGGGGTAGGTCTAACAAGAGGTTTTAACTGTAATTTATCCAAGGTAGTAGTGGTCGTAACATTGATGGCTTCCCCTAGGTCTATGAGAGTGTTTCTAATGGAGACCTCATTAATGGTTATGGTCACTTTCCTGGGTTCCCATATTTTGCTAGCTTAGGCTTCTCTGATATGTACTCAAAAAGTTCTCCTATCAAATGTATTGTTGGAGGATCCTGTTGATTCCTACATGGCTTCTTAATACACAATTCTTTGACTACCTTATTGTAGATTGGAATATCCTTAATGGCTTGAAGTAAGGGAATCTTGACACAAATATTCTTCAATTCATTAAAGATGTCAAATTTCAGTCAGGTGGTAGGTTTCTCAATTATTAATCTGTCTGGATAAGGAGGGGCCTTCATAATTTGTGAAGGTTCATTTTGGGGAATCTTGGGTTCTTGGTCCTTAGGAATAATAACATATTCCCACCTAGTGTCATCCATAGGTTGTCTGGGGGTTTCATCGTCTTCTTCTTCCTGGATGACTATTAAAGGCCTCTGCCTGTCAACAACTTTTCTCGACCTCAGTTGAATCTCCTGTAGTGAACAAGAGTAATAACATATGTCGGGAAGGATTGCATCTCAACATTGTGAAGAAGTTGAGTGGGATTATTATTGGGATTGGTCACAGGTTGTGTCGGTAATAATGTTGGTCTTGGGGAGCTTGCATTATGATATTGTTGTGGTTTTTGTTGTAGGATAGGAGGTAAAGGTGGTGGAACAAAACCTGGAAGAAGTTGTAGAGTGTTTGGTGGAGACTGAGGATAAGGATGGTTGGACATAGGGACACGTGGAGCTTGAGGGTTTCCTTGTTTATGCCCTCCTCTCCAACCTTGAAGCCAAGGATGTTTGTACTGTGTAGACCAGGTTTTCCAATATGGTGAGTTCCATTGTTGTTGTTGTTGATAATAGGGTGGAACTTGAGATTGTAGATATGGGTATGTGGGCTGGTTCCTAGGGTGCCATGGCCTCCTAGGTGAATAAGAGGACTCCCCAGGATCCCCACTCATATAGATGGCTAATAAACCGGGCAATGATGGACATTTTTCAGTTCAGTAGTCCTCTATGCAGAAGCCACAAACTGAAATGTTATCTAATGGCCATTCCCTTGAAAAATTCTTCCTTCTGCATCTTGGGAAATTTATGCTCATTGCTACATTTTCCTCCTCCTCTTTCTTTTTTATTTTTAGGGTGTCCAACTGGGAACCTATTTTTCTTCAGACATTTGTCTTGAATTTCTCTATAAGGTTCCCTATCTCTTCTCTTGTAATACGACCTGAACTAACTGGTTTTAAGTTTCTATTATAAGGGTCCCGAACATTATTTCTTGCTTTAGCTCTACTCCTTGAGTAATTCTTACACATTTCACATATTTCAGCAAATGGTTTATGGGAGATGTCACCTGATTCCATCAAGTTAAGCATCTCTAGGTATTCTTCTGAAATTCCCTTAAGAAAAAGAGCCCTAACTGCATCTTTTGGGAGGTCATGGTATTTTGACTTTTGGGAGATGTATGCAAACCGTTCCATATAGTCCTTGAGATTCTCATATTCTAATTGTTGGATTTTAAAGATGTCATTACGATACTCTTTGGTCTTGCAGTAGTCTTGGTACTTCTTAAGAAATATATCTTTCATGGCTTCCCAGGACCTAATAATGGATTCTCCCAACCCCATGAACCATCTTAGTGCATATTCTTTGAGGGTGGCTGGAAAGAGTTTTAGTTTCTGGGCATCTTGTAAGTAGTTGTAGCTCTTACACAAGATGTCAAATTCAAATAGGAAGGTTTCTATAGCGGGAAAAACCCTCTACAGACTACACCAGGGTTCTAAAATGTAGGCAGAGATAACTGTCTAAAGTCTCTTACATTTTATCAACTATCCTGACATTACCCCACAATCATACATAAAAGACAAGTTATAGGGGATCTGGTAGGCATACCTTAAACTCTGTGTCCAGTGTCGATCCCCCTGTGCTTAGTTGTTTCCTGTCTACAAGTCTCCTCCCAAGGCTGACCTGCATTCACCAAAAAGAAACAAGAAACCACAAGCATGCATTCTACATATGGATTAGTGGGTTAGACATCACAAACAAGAAATGTAAACAAATCATATAAGTTTAAGACGTCATTTGGCAGGATGAAAAAAGTACTTCTTTATATTGATCTCACAAAAGTCACTTACAATATGAGACTGACACTGCTCCTCAAACTCGGTCTTGGGCTCCTCTTCACAATGCACCAACTACTTCCACGTCTCCTTCTCCTCTTCAGTTCTCTCTAGCGGAATGGCAAGGGATTGCAATGGAGAAGAAGGGAATTATGGCTCAAACTCACAATGTGGTTTCTGAATATTGGGGCAAAGGGGGAATATGGAAATGCACAAAGTTTCTATGCTCTCATGCTTCTTATTGAAATAGGACCCCAACCCCTTATTTTATAGGCTAAAAGAGATAGTAATGGTTGGGGTAACTGGCTATGGGCAGTCAAATGGTTAAGTAATGGCCCAAAAACTAGTATCCTATGAAATTTTCATTTTTTGTGATATTCTGTGAGTGTACGCAGGCTGTAGTGGGGCAGCAGGTGTGTGTATGCGGGCAGTAATGGTGCAGAGTGTGTATACCTTCAAAACAATGAGTTTAAAAAAAACTTGTTCAGTGATGGCTTGGCAAAGATAGTAAGTTAGATGACCTGATGCCAGGTATGCATGTTTGGTGAAATTTAGGGTTATAACATATGCCCCCTAATGTGTGAGTTCAGAAGAGCATCGGATGGCCGAAATACATTACAAATATTCACCAATGTATGAAGCTAGTGAGCCCAGGGACCAGAGTTCAAGAGGTGTCATCTGCAAAAATAACAATTTGTCTCACCGAGGCGGGCATACCCATGCTCAAGATAAAAGCATGGCTTCCAATCAAATACACTACAGATCCATGTCATATAACTATATAAAGTGTATCCGCGAGTAGTACACAACAGATCTACATCTCAAAATCAAAAGATATACATGTATGGTATCCATCTTCAAGAAGCTAGTGACACCTGATGGTTGGAGATGAGGTCTTTAGAGCTCAAGAAACAACTTAAAAATCTTCAAAACTTGGGTAGGAGTGCAATATCAGTGTACGACTTCACTACCCAGAGGTCTTCGATGGCTCTTCAGGAACAAACAAGAGGATCTTGGTGATCAGTGTAGAGAAATTCATTGATTTTGAACAAGGAATTGATTGGTCTTTCGAGGTGGCCGGGCATGAGGACAAGAGAAAAACTATAGAAGGGCCAACTTAAGTTTATTAAGACTTCCCTCCGACAAAATGATGAGACTCAAGAAGCATGGCATTGACAAAAGTTCACGATGAAGGAGACAATGCGAACTCTCCATATGTTTGAAAGGATAACCAAATAGAGGAGGACACAACTCTATGTAGCGAGAACAACTTCCTAAGGCCATATTAAATCCCAGGGCTTGATGAACAAACGAAAGGATGTGCTTTGTCCAAGGGAAACTCATTGTGTTGCCAATAAAAAGAAAATACTTTTCCCTTCCTCTTTTTGGGGTATATTTGATTTTTTTGTCTTTTTATATATATCAGTTTTTGTATACCAGAGTATCTGACACTTATGTATATGTTATGTATAGATGTGGGACCAGTGCATCCAAAAAACGTCTCGAGGAATAGGTGGCATCCTCGACCAGAGGCAGGACTAGTTGGAGCCACTGGACCAATAGAAATAGTAGGAGGGCCTCCAACCGGAGAGGCTGAGAGAGTATTGAGACGGGTAGAGCAGAATCTTACCGCGCTCACTCGTACAATTCCTATGGCGGAGATCAAGGATCTCCCACCGTCTATGCAACCTCACGTAGTTGGGGTGCCATGGACCTGGGTCCAGCTCTTTCGACATTTGGAAAATGTCGTTGTTCACTACGATAGGGACAACATGCCACGCCCTTAGCTAAGTTGGAGTACTTACGTTCTAAGAGAACTTTTTGTATATTTTTTAGGGCATAAGCCCCGTGACTCTTACTGGACATATTTTTGAGGTGATTGCACCCATCCTTGTACTCTGATATTTTTTTGATATATATATATATATATGGATATCTACATCTTTTTACGTTTTATGGATTACATCTATTTTACAAATGTATTTACATGTGCGTGTGTGTGTTTTTTCTTACATGTGTGCAATATGCCAATCTAATACATGACTAGCTAGAGTATCTATGATTTGATTCAATCTCCTAGGAACATGGATATATGTAATGTAGTCAAAATTTCATTCTAAGAAATGTACCCTAAGGAACTGTCGGTGTAGCGTAGGATCATAAACATGGTAAACCCCATTTAATTGAGACACAACCAACTGAGCATCTAAGTAGACCCAAAGGTGATAAATACCATGTGACAAAGCATCATGAAGCAACTCTAAGACTGCACTGCATTTGGCGACATTGTTTGTGGCGTCACCTAAACGTATACCTCCTAAAGATAGCAACTGGCCCTGATGTGTGAAAATCACCCAAGCTGCGGAAGCAAGCCTCCGATTGTGCCAGCTAGCACCATTCGCAAACCCAACGATCACCTCTGATTCACTTGACATCTGCCACAGTGAAAAATATGACATCAAAAATGACACATCCATAAAACCAAAAAAGACAAAAACTGAAAAGAAAATGTATAAGACTATACATATGTTACAAGAAGTTGCCCAAGGCGACCCACCTACGAGTAATACTTCTTGAGGTAGAGCCCATTTCTAGGCTCTGCCAAAGTATTTCAATCAAAGTCCACCAGACGATAAGTGCCCTTCTTTAGAACCTCCTTCACGATGAAAGGTCTGAACCACATGGGTTTGAACTTGCTTGCCCCCAGGGGGTCCTTATCTTGGTCATATACTAGGACAAGGTCGCCTTCAGAGAAAATCTGAGGACTCATGGACCGATCATACTAACACTTGAATTTTTTTTTGTGAGCCTGATTAGCCAAGGCTGCATCCCGACACTGCTCATCGAGTTGCTCAAGATATAATAAACTCTCTTCAAGAGGTGAAGTGTCTGGCAATAAGTTTACTGCCAATTTTAGAGAGGGGATCTGGAACTCTATAGGAAAGACTGCTTCCAACCCGTAAACGAGTAGAAAAGGTGAGAAACTGGTTACAGTATTAATAGACAATTGGTAGGCCCATAATGTCGAATACAACATCAAATGACAATTTGACCTGGCCGAATTGATCATTGACTGTAATATAGTCTTAAGGGATTTATTCACAACTTCCACCTAACCATTCGCTTGTGGGTAGTAGGGTGATGAATTTTCTTTCCTCAACCCAATCTTTGATGTTAAATTGGACATCATTTTGTTCTGAAAGTGACTGCCATGGTCAGTGACAATCTCTGTCAGGACACCGAACCTTGCTACTATCTGGTTAAACAAAAAGAGAGTTGTTATCTCGCCATCATCTTTAAACATTGCCATAGCTTCGACCCACTTCATGAAGTAGTCTATTGCTACAATGATATAATGGTGCCCCCTTGTGGAAGAGGGGGTGCATGTAGCGTAATCAATCTCCCACTTGGTGAAGGGACCAATTGTGATAACGAGAAACATGGGAGCGGGGTGTGCCCTCATCTTCTGAGAGAAGATCTGACACAGGTGGCATTTCTTGACCAATTCAACACAATCTTTGATTAACGTCAGCCAAAATTAACTGGCTCATAGAATCATTTGGGTTGTTTTCAACCCAGACAAGTGACCGCCACATGCTCCAGTGTGGAAATCGTTAAACACAATTTCCACTTCTTCATGAGTGAGACACCGGCGAAGGATGCAATCTACACCTCAACGATACAGAGTGTCCTCAAGTATGAGATAGTTATTGTCCTGATGGAATATACGACAACGCTCGTCACGAGAAGCAGAGGTAGGGAACTTCAAAGTCTAGATATAGACTAGTATATCTCCATACCAGAGGTCTAAAGTCGCGATAAAAAACATGTCTCCTTTGATATGTGACTCTTTGGGTATAACATCACCTGATCTGACCGCAAGTTCCAAAATGAGTTCTGCAAAGACCAACGACTTTTTGTATTTTTCCGAAACAAAATCCAAGTCAAATTCCTGGAGGATAACAATCCATCTACTGATCTTTCCGCCAATTACACGTCATGTCAACACGTATTGAAACATATTCACAACGATAATGACGGTGGTATTGTGAAACAATATGTAATGACAAAACCATTGGCAATCTTGAACTGTTGCCAACACAAGTTTTTCAACGTGGGAATAATTGAGTTCTGGTCCGACCAGGCCCTGGTTCAAGTAATAAATCACATATTCTGAGAGAAAATCATCCCCCTGAACCAAGACCATACCGATGGTCGATTCCACAAAGGCCAAGTACAAAAAGAAATATTTATTATAATTGGGTGGCTACAATAGAGGGGTAGATGTGAGGGCGCATTTCAACGCTTCGAAAGAGCATTGAGTGGCTTCGTCCCAATGAAAAGGAGCGTCCTTCTTCAATAAACGCATAAAACCCTTTGTGATCTCGACATAGTTTGCGATGAAACACCGTAAAAAGTTCACTTTTCCCTATAGACTCTGAAGTTGAGGGACTGGTGCATAGTGGAGGAAACTAACCTATCGCCTCAACCTTTAGAGGATCGACCATGATCCCTGTTGTTGAAACTATGAAACCTAGAAGACGACCCAATGTAATGCAAAAAATGCATTTTTTTGGATTCAAGCGGATCTGGTAGTAGCGACATCACTCAAAGATAAGTCGGAGGTGTGCACGATGATCAGATAAGTCTTGACTATGTGTTTGAGGTCATGGAAATCAAAAGACACGGTCCGCTGAAAAGTAGCTCCAACATTTTTTAGACCGAAAGGCATCCGGTAAGCGAATGTACCCCATAGACAAATGAAAGCGATTTTGTGTTGGTATTCAGGTTTGATCTATATCTGATTGTATCCTGAAAAGCCATCTATGAAGGAAAAGGCCTTGCAACCTGCACTCATCGACTATCTGGTCAATAAATGGCATGGGGAAATTATCCTTTGGACAAGCCTTGATCAAATCATGAAAGTCCATACATATGTGAATCGTACCCTGTTTTTTGTTGACTAGCACAAGATTTGACACCCATTGAGTAAATTGGATGGGGTAGATGAAACCATCTTGGAGTAGTTTCTCTACTTCAGCCCTAATAACTGTTGCTTTCCTGGGATTAACTGGACGAAGCTTCTGTCGGACCATCTTAGCATTAGGATATGTCGTTATTTCATGTTCGACGATTCTTGGATCTATTCCTGGCATTTCCTCATAATACCAAGAAAACATGTCACAAAATTCTTTAAATAAATTTGTGTAGAGTTGAATCTCCTCGGGGGAGCAGTCCTCTTCGACGAAAATATTCTCCATGATGCCAGGGATTCTGGAGATATCAATAGGTATCGTTTGAGAAATGGTTTCCATATTTCCTTCAGCATAAATAACGTGCGTATCCAAAGGATTGATAGGAAAAGCCTTATCTCTAGTCATAGTCAAAGTGAATTCACCTGCTTCAATTCTTCTTAACTCTGAGAGGAAGTAAGATATGTGATGAAGATCATCCCAGGGTCTATTCAGACTAGTCATTTTTTCAATAATCGCCTCGTCTGAGGGCAAGACCAAGTCTAAAGAATTGTTATCGACGAGGGAACCTTGAGCCCATATAGGCTCGAGAACCAGATCTAATTCCTGTGTGAGAGTCAGATCAGGGTCGGTGAAAGCTTGCTGGACTATAGAGTACACAACTTATACCACAGAAAAAGGCATGGCCATGCCATGGTGCCCTGTCCCTTCCATCGTGGCTGATGGGGAAGGAATAGTCCATGGATCGTTAAAGTAAGTCATGTGAAACGACGAGATTTGAAAGATTTCGGCCCTAGGTTGGTCGGGGACAACCGACATGTAATGGACATCACCGGTTGGAGGCAGGTAATCGAAGGTACCCATCAAAGGTGGGCACAAACCAACCCCTGCATTGACGATGTCGGGCTGAGGGTTATCAATCATCGGGACCCCGAAAATCCCCAATGAAGGGTTAGTATGAGAGAAGGGTAACTGATCAATGGTCACGATCCGACCCTCATGTGGAAACAATAAGACCCGGAAAATTGTTGCGACCACTTCTTGCATAGTGTAGGTCCAACTCTTTCCTAACAAGAGATTGTAGTCAAGATACACATCGACCATTTCAACTTCGACGCACATGGTCTTCCCTCCTAACTGCATGGGAAAAGAGGGGATGATTCCATGTGGTCAGAATGAACGACCGTCAAAAGCGGTAAGAAGAGTAGGTAACGGAGACAAAATGGGTTGGCCAATGGCCTTTAAACACACCAAAGACATCACACATGTCTAGGTTGTTAAGCCCTAATATTGGCTCATTACCACTTAATTGGGGCATATTAGATTAGTAATGTTATTTTATTTATGTCGGCTTTAGGCCATTAAAACCTCCTAGTCTCCTATATATACCAAGGAGACATTTTCATTTTGAATCAT
>SNQJ01S0004573.1:160733-174034 GCA_010110895.2 Picea sitchensis
GTGTAAGCCACTACTATCTGAAACACTATGTGGTAAGGAAGACGAGGTTTTAATTTAGTTGTATCAAGCATGATCATTCCCGTATTAAAAGTCTCAGCAGATCCTAAGGAAGCTAATAGATCATTTCTCTGGGAAGGGAAACTCTAGAGGACTTCCAAAGCCGACATAGCACAAAGGGTTTGTGACAAATCCTCCACCACAGAGTAGTTCTGGGAGACCCTTGCGTTTGGGTTGTTGTACGATTTCTTGAACGCACCTTTAGGGATGCGTGTCATTGTTTCACCCAATGTCTTCTCAATATGTAGAGGAAGAGATTTGTTTTCAACTTCTTTCCCCTTCTCGGAGGTTTTTGGCATTCCATAGTTGTGTGTCCTAGTTGTTATGTCAATGCTACCTTTCATCATGTACACATTCACAGACGAAGGATTACTTGAAGAGGGAGCGGGTCCCTTACCAGTCTCTTCCACACTTGAAGAGGCTTGAGCTAAATTATGCCCATGTGGAAATGTATTTGTTAACATGGCAGGCTGCTGTTGTGCCAATAACTTCTGGGCCTCCACAAGCCAAGGGAATTGGTGAGTTAGATGGTCTTCCATGCAAATATTACACATATACTTCGAATTCTTCTTCTATGTGTTTCCCTTGCCAGCATTATCGGTAGGTTTATTATCCCCCTTACCCTTCTTTCATTGTTTCTTCTTTCCTTCGGATTGCTGGGCGGCCTTTAGGTTTGTCGATTGCACATTGTTTACATCCGTCTTTTGGGTAGGGGGGACATTCGAACTAGTGGTCGAGCTGGTTGTTGTCTATTGTATCGAAAATTGCTACAATTGATTTGACAACTGATCAACGAGATTCATTTTTGCTGAACCAACAATACCATTGGCATGTGGTCCAGATCTCTATCTGGTCTTGTCAAGTATTGACCACAGTGCATCTGGAAAAACTTCGTAAAGTAAACCAGATTGAGAGTAAATCAACTCTAGCTGTTGAGCTCTCATTATCACTTCTTCCTATGAAAAGACCCTCGAGGTTGCAATGTCTTTAGATAACTGGGGTACCAAATACTTAAGGTACCACTCAAGCAGAAATGCTGGTGGGACTGGCACTTTTGTCAAACTCTTTCTGCGTCTCCATTCTCAGATGTGATCTGAGATATGGTCTGCTTTTGTCTGCTCAAAATTGGCCAGCAATTCAGTGTCGGCGTCGTATCTCATAGGTAATTGGAAATGGTTTAATAAATTCATTGCCAATTCTCCGAAGGAAGAGTATCTTGAGCAGTCGATCTCAATATACCATTTTGCAGCACTCCTGATGAGAGTGCGTTGAAACAAATGCAACTGGATGGAGTCGTCTCTCAAAGAGTTGGATGATCACCATAGATGGAAGGTAGTCACATGATTGCCCGGATCTTCATTAGGATTAGCCTCAAACTTTGGAATGTCCAAGAGAAACTTGGTAAACATGGAAGGCCAATGCAGATCATGACAGATGGGGTCATTTAATAACCTTGTCAAGTCTGGCAAGTGTAGAGTTTCCAGAAACGATAATTTGGATTGTTGATTATAACTAGGGAAAAAGGAGCCTGGAGTTTGGTTGGCACCAGGTTTCCAGGAAAAGTTAGGTTGTTGGACAGGGTTCTGATAATAACCATGGTCGTGACCAGTGTACATATTCTACTCTTGTTGAGATTTCATCAGCTAACTCTCGTAATAGGACGAAAAAGGCTGGGCTTGCGTCGCATTCCAAGGATTTTGGGAAGAGTTGCCCCCTGCTGATCTGATGGGAAGAGGTGTTGTGACATGCCTGGGGTTCCATTGACTATGGAAGGGGTTTCCCTTAGTCAGCATCCCTGACAAGAGAACTAATCCTTGCCATGAATTCCAAGGTCCTGTTGAGGAAGGAATTCCTAAGTTTGCCCCCTGTACAGGAATAGTACCCTGCATAGGATTTTTTTGTCCATAACTGGGGTTTCCCCTGACCGATATGGAAGCTGACAAGAATGAGTTTTTACCAAACACGCCGAACAAAGAGAATGGTGTCGAACCTACTAGAATGCTATAAGAAGGAAGTCCTTAACTCCCTACTCCAAACGAACTATAGTTTACATTCGGCCCGATGGAATGATGGTGAGCACCGTTGAGCGAAGGGGATGAAGGAGGTATATGAACCCCTCCGTAAGGGAAAGTGTTATAGGGATATGAAGTGCCCCCCATGGATCCTTGTAGAGGAGAGTTGGAGCTCCTTGCCCTGAGACCTAAAGTTTGTAGAGTGGAGTAGGAAGTATAGTGCGCATACTGAAGCCAGGCATCCTGTATGAGAACGGAGGGCCTGTCATACTTTGGGTGAAAGGAGCAGTGATCATCGCCATAGATGGAATCAGACCATTGCCCAAGGTAGAGGCAGTTGAGACCATAGTGGCCCAGACTGGCAATGGTTGGTTAGGAGGCGGAACACCCCCTATAGTGACAACTGTAGAGGAAATATGAGTATTCCCTGAAGAAGTAGAAACATTTGTTTCCATCGCTACTTCTGACACTACCTTATGCTCGTAAGGTTGAACCTCTATGACGATGAGCGCCGAAAGATCAATGATTGGAGGGTTATACAAACCAAGATCTTCCTCTCCAAGGTAAAAAATGGTTGGTTCCTCCACAATCAAATGTTCTCCTCTCAGAGATGAGTCGAGCACAATTTCCTGTAACTCAGTCGCCTCAAAAGACCCTTGATGGTCTAGTTTTTTCCTTAGTAGTGGCGGGGGTGGCTCAATATTAACAGATGGCAGGCCCAAAATTAACGCTTAATTAAAAGTTATTAGACTTTGTGTTTGAAGGTTCCCTCTACGGACTACACCAGGGTTCTAAAATGTAGGTAGAGCTAACCGTCTAAAGTCTCCTACTTTTTATCAACTATCCCGACATTACCCCACAATCATACATAAAAGGCAAGGTATAGGGGATCTAGTAGGCATACCTTAAACTCCGCTTCCAGTGTCGATCCCCCAGAGTTTAGTTGTTTCCTAACTGCAAGTCTCCTCCCAAGGCTGACCTGCATTCACCAAAAGACAAACAAGAAACTACAAGCATGCATTATACATATGGATTAGTGGGTTAGACATCACAAACAAGAAATGTAAACAAATCATATAAGTTTAAGACGCCATTTTGGCGGGATGGAAAAAGTACTTTTTTATATTAATCTCACAAAAGTCACTTACAATATGAGACCGACACTGCTCCTTGAACTCGGTCTTGGGTTCCTCTTCACAATGCACCAACTTCTTCCACATCTCCTTCTCCTCTTTAGTTCTCTCTAGGGGAATGGAAATGGATTGCAATGGAGAAGAAGGGAATTATGGCTCAAACTCACAATGTGGTTGCCGAATAGTGGGGCAAAGGGGGAATATGGAAATGGAAAATTTGTGTATGCTCTCGTGATTCTTATTGAAATAGGACCCCAATCCCTTCTTTTATAGGCCAAAAGAGATAGTAACAGTTGGGGTAAGTGGCTATGGGCGGTGAAACGGTTAAGTAACGACCTGAAAACCAATATCGTATGCAATTTTAATTTTTTACTATATTCTGTGAGTGTACGTGGGGTGTAGTGGGGCAGTAGGCGTGTGTACGCGGGCAGTAATGGTATACCTTCAAAACAATGATTTTTAGAAAAACTTGTTCAATGTTGGCTTGGCAAAGATAGTAAGTTAGATGGCTTGATGCTAGGTATGCATGTCCGATGCAATTTAGGGTTATAACAAAGGTGTCTCGATCTTCATTTCTTTTACCATAAAAGGTAGGAAGTGTTGAGAGGAATATTTTTCATATTGACATTTAGGGTGGTGTCTAAAATTGGAAAACCGAAGGTAGATTCGGTTTGGTTTCCATCTTCTTCTTCCTCCCCGTGTCTTACATTGTTGTGATCCTCCCGATCATCCATACTAGTTTGGTTTCCAAAAAGAGAGTACTTAAGTGGTTTTATCTTTGAAGAGAACAAGGTATCCCTCTGATGGGAAGGTCTTCCTATTGTTTGGGTGTTTGAGACTCTACTTGAGCCGATTGAGGTTATTGGTGCCAAAGTTTCTATGTCAATTTGAGAGACAATTATGTTGGCTAAACTACCAAACATTGTATTCACCTGTTTAGGGTCTATGATGTCTTCAAAGTTAGGATCTCCTGATGGTGGTAAGAAAACAATGGTTGTATTGTTTGGTTCTGCGGAAGGCTTGAGTGGTCTTGCCTCCTGTCCCAATATTACTGATGCTTCAATTTTTTGTTCTATAGTGCTCCCTGTATTAGACTACTTTATCTCTTTGGGTTGCGCTAGCTCCTATTTTTCGGTATCGGTCTGCGAAATTTATGAGTGGAATGTTCCTTCCCCCAGAAAGGTCAGAAGGAACCTTGGTTGAAAGGTCTGATTTAGATTTAACATATATACATTTTGGGTCTCTAGGTCTATTCATGAAAGTAAACAAAAACAAAAGGAAAAACTACCATTGGGTTTGGGGGAACCTGCTATAGCAGATGCGTAGATTCTTACCTCTCATCTTAAATTTCCCCCACCACCAAACTAATGCCAAGGTTTATAAATGATCTATTTCCTAAATATTTCCTACCTTGAGACAACTCCCTGACAACGATGCCAAAAATGATCGGTATTCTATATGCACTAAAAAACACTAAAAACCCTCAATTAAAGTGTCAACCTGGGGTAAGTAAACTTAGAGTTGTGGCACTATATGTTCCAAGGCAGAAAGGCTAGAGGTAGTATAGTCTATCTAAGGAAACGAGATATTGAAGGGATAATCTACTCAAGCAAAGACTACTAATGATCAAACCCTACTAAGAAACTTAAACTTTGTACCCTAAGTAACCTTTGAAAAAAGAATCTATGGATAGTTCTAAGAAAGAAAATGAAAACCCTACTTAAAGAAAATTAACTTAATCATGACAATATGTAAGAGAAAACTATCTACCTAATAAGCAATAACAACAACAAACTACTTTAATTAGCCTATTCAAATTCAATAAGCAGTTATCCTATCAAAGCAAGTAAATAGACAAGCAACTACCCTATCAAAGCAAAATAGACAAGTAAGCAACTACCCTATTAAAGAAAGTAAACAGACAAGCAAACAACTAACTAACCTATGATAACTTCTACAGCAAGTAAACTAATCAAAATTACTCAGTAAGCAACTAAACAAACTAATAAGCAAGTGAACTCTATTCTTAAATTAAATTTCACAATAACTTCTAATTTATAAAAGGAAATCTTAATCAACTAAATTCAAAGCATCAACAACTACTCTTTATTCTATGATACGGAAACTATTCTTTAATCTACCAAAGCAAGAAGACTATTCTCTAAAAAGCAAGGAAACTATCCTCTAATCTATAAGAGCAAGGAAACTCAAATATAATGTTGATGGTTATGTCTCTAGTATCTTATGATATCACGATGGAATTTAACAATTAACGATAACTCAAGAGGGATAACCTCAATATTGACTTCGATAGCAAAGTGAAAAGTGTGAATTAGACAATCCAATGAGAACTTAGCCATTATAGAAGCAACATCAACTATCCTGCATATCCATGTGATTCTTCAATTTATGCACTAGTCATCAACAATATAAAAACATCATTCTCTCAAATTCAAATGCATTCTACACTAATATAATCAAATTCATACTACTTAGATTCATAATTGAAAACTAAACTTAATAATCAACTTCCAATTAAAATTGCAACCTAGATCTAGAAAAGGAAATTGCATAAAGTGAACTAAACTAATCCCATTTTAACAATTCAAATTGCAAAAGAGGAAATGCTCATAAAACACAAATTAAATCCAATTTTCTATTTCAGCATATGATAAGAAATTAGATGAGCAAACTAACTAACAACTAGATAAGAAAAAATAAACAACAATTAGATAAGCAAACTGAAAACTAAAACTAAAACTAACAACTATTCATCCACCAAAACCTTGCCAAAGAAATCATGAACTAAATACCCTGTTTTAACTCTATTTTAAATTCTATTTTAGCGTATAGAAAACCCTACTATCATCTAATTACACATAGGGGTTAGTATCTAAGCTTGCAAGCTAGTTCCTACTAATTAAAAAGTTATTGCATATTAACACTAGTCTCCACAATAACCTGCAAAACTGAACTGAAACAATTAAATTATAAACAACAATTTATACAGTAAAGAAGCATAATGAAAACTCATGTACAGGAAATAAATAAAATTACGAATACACTATTTAATTCACAAACAAACTAATTAAATATTCACCCAAACTGTTGGTGGACCCCCCAGCAAGTCGCGGCTACTCTTCAAAGATGAACCACAAGCTCAACAACACGAATTCAACATTAAAATAAGAAATGTAGTTTTACACAGTCTTAGCAAAATGTGTCTGAAAATAGAAAAACAAAGATGAACTGTCTTTTTCTCTCTAACACTATCTGTTTGACCACTGAGGTGGTATTTATAGATTTACAAGATGAGAGGTTGACCACTGGAAGGGTCAACGTTCTCTAAAAACAACAAATCACATTCAATGCGTCCTAACTGTCAATGGCTTCTAGAAACAAGGCGAGCCAATAATCGCCCAACATAACAACCCAAATCGAGTTGTCAAAGTCTTAGTAGCTGGAGGCCACGAGCACAAGCAAAACCCATGTCTTTGATTCACCCATTGCTGGACGTCGATATGATAACCTCCAAATCTCCCATGGTTTTAGTGCAGGACAGAGTGCCGGACAAAGTGTCGGATGGAGTACCGGACTGAGTGCCAGATGGAGTGTCGGATGCAAAAACGAGCTGTGAATTTTCCCTGCGACACACGAAACACGAATTAGTTTTCCTGAAATCGTTAAAACATGTTGAATTACACTCAAAACCATCATAAAACATGAATCATGCATACCTGGTATGAATCATGGCATTTTAACACAAAAACTCTTCAAAACAAGAAAATACATATAAACATTTGGTCAAAAAGGATCAAATCGACATCACTATATTAACTATATCGCGGGCCCAACAATGAGCATATTTCCATCCTAATTATATGTGAACATGGGGTCCAACTACTTCCTTTCCATCTTGATCTAGACTCTGATGGATCCTTGTTGTGCTCCTATGTTATCTCCATGCATTGTTGTTATTCCTCCATGTGCGTCCACATTGGTTTCCTTTTTGGTTCCTTGTAGATCCATACTATGTTTTTTGTTACTCATACCCTTTCCTTGATGTCTATCATTTCTCTAAGTGGTGGGGGTGATGATATAAAGCAACCCTAGATATTGGTTCTTCTTCTTTGAGTCTTCAACATGTGGTTCCTTGGAGACATTTAGCTCCTTATCTTATACTTTATGTTTATTCCCTTTATGTGTCTTTTCTACAAGTGCTTCTTTAGGCTCTTTTTATTCAATCCCATATTCTTCAACTGATGTGTCATTATGTATTGTATTTTTTTTCCCAACAATAACTTCTTCCGCTACCCTCTCTTGACTTCATCTCTTAGTAAGATAAATGTCCTACAATGTAATTTTCTTTTTCTTGTACCATAGCTTCAAAACCATCCTTTTTCACATTAATATAAATCATAACAACTAATTCCATCCAAGGATATCCTAAAACTATATCTAGATCATCCATAACTATAACATGAAAATATGAATATACCACACGCACACACACACACACACACACACACACACACATATCCATGGTGATTTTCAAATATTTAAAAATTTGAACATTTCCATCTTCAACTTTGTGTGCTCTGAATATTAATTGGGGTTACTTGCAATCCTTTATCTAAATGAACATTGATGAATTTATGCTTACTACTAGGTTTAATGGAAACAATGACTTTCACTTGTTTAAAATACATCCATGAACCTATAATATGAAGTTGTCACGTGAAAATAAATCCCTAGTTTTCTTCTTATGCTTCTTCACAACATTAGACCATTTGTCTAAAAACACTTTTTCATATTCTTCAATGTAAAAATGTTATAACCTTGTCATAGTTAAGAAAAATCCACCAAATGGTTGCAACACCATTCTACTGAAGAGGGAGAGCCATTGTCCAATACATTCCCAGTGAGGAATTCATCTCTTTTATGTGCTATTCAATACTAGGACCATCATCGTTTCCTGTAAAATACATATTTCTTGTTACAACCCAAAACTAGAACTACGGTTTTAAAGAAAATTCACTTACTTTCCAACAAAGATCCTTTACATAGCTAGGGTTTGAGGATAAAATTATAAAATGACCATAACTTCTATTATACTTCTTGGATTGGCTATTATGACCCAAATTATGAAATTCCATGGATTCTTTGGATCTACGAGAAATGGTTTGACTGAAATATGTGCACTCTATCCAAAGATATCCAATCTACAAAATTCACAGTTGTCACCGAAAAAAACCCTATAAATAGTTGATTGTAAATAACCAATAATGTCACTTTCCATACTCCACTTTGGATTATTCTTTTTTTGAAATTGTGTATTTTTTTTAGAGGAATTCAAATCTATGCCTATTTTCTTCAAAGTTTGTACAAAAAGTTTTGAAACTCAACTAGAATGATGTTGTCCTCCTTTTTCTATAAAAAAACTACAACAGGAGAAAAATAAATATCCCACTTTGTGCTTAAGAAAGAGCTCTGATACCAAATTTTATGTACTCAATAAATATAAAAATACAATATACAAGAGAAACCCTTATCTTCACAAAATAAACACAATCATTCACACAAAATGAACACAAGAATCATAGATACAACACTAGAGGTAGGGTAACACCATATATTATTCCTTAAGGAAGGAATGCACTCCTCAAGAAGTGCTTGATACAATTTTGATTTTCTTCATCATATATCAATTACATTGATTCTAATTATTTATAGCACTATCTACCTCCTAGGAACGTTTTACTAGGTGGATCCTTCTAGTGTGCCTTCTTACATGTATTGCTTTCACACTAATACATGGGCCTTATTGACTATAAATGTTCTCCATACATAGTTACCCAAATATGATTATTCCCCTTACATACCTCCCTAGATACCCCATATTACCCCCTAGGTATACCACATGCCATGCCACTTCACATGTTTCATCCTTGAAACATGGCAAGAAACCATACAATATGATTGGCTAAGTAATGTATCCAACTGGTACCAATCACAAGCATCCATCCATCCTAGTGAAACATGAATATGGGGTCCAATTGCTTCATTTCCTCCTTAATATGGATTCTGATGGCTCCCTGCAGTGCTACTATGATATCTCCATTCATTGTTGTTATTCCTCCATGCGTCTCCATACTAGTTTCCTTTCTAGTTCCTTATAGATCCATAGTATGTTTGTTGTTTCTCATACCCTTTCGTTGATGAATATCGTTTCTTTGAGTGGTGGGGGTGACGATATAAAACAACCATAGCTATCAGTTCTTCTTCTTTTGATTATTCAACATGTGGTTCCTTGGAGACATTTAGCTTCTTGGCTTCTCCTTTTTGTTTATGCCCTTTCTAGGGATTTTCTTAAGGTGTTTCTATAGGCTCTTCTTATGATTCAATTTTTTTCTCTTTTGAATCTTATGTGTCATTAGGTACTGAATTTTATTTCCCAACAAGAACTTCCTCTGCTTCCCCCTTGGGCCCTCCTTGTTTAGTACGAGAAATGTCCTTCAACATAATTTTGTTTTTCTTGTACCATAGCTTCAAAAAATTATTTTTCACATTAATATTATTTGTACAAACTGAGTCCATTGAAGGATACCTAAAATCATGTCCACATCACCAATAACTAGAGCATGAAAATATGAATGCAACATAAATTTATCCATGGTGATCTTCAAATATTTAAAAATTTGAAAATTTTCACCCTAAAATTGTGTTCGTTGAATATTAATTGTGGGTACTTGCAATCTTTTATCCAAATTAACATTGATGAAATTATGCTTACAACTAGGTTTAATGGAAATAATGACCTTCTCTTGTTCAATACATCCATGAACCTGTAATATGAGGTTGTCGCATGAAATTAAATCCATATCTCTCTGCTTTTCCTTCTTCAAAAAATGAGACCATCTGTCTAAAACCAATTTTTCATATTGCTCATTTGAAAGTCCCATCACCTTCTCAAATTCTACCAAATGGTTGCATCATCATTAAATTGAGGAGGGAGAGCTAGTCTCTAATACATTCCCAGTGAGGACTTATCCTCTTTTATGTACTCTTCAATACTAGGACCATTATCATTTCCTGTAAACTACATCTTGTTTGCTATAACCCAAAAATAGAACTAGGGTTTTAAAGAAAAATCACTTACTTTCTAATAGATCTCCTTTGTGTAGTTAGGGTTTGAGGTTGAAAAGATAAAATGACCAAAACTTATGTTATACTTGTCGAATTGGATATTATGACCCTAATTATGAAACAATGTCTCTTCTCTGGATCTATTGCCTCTGGTTTGAATGAAATCTGTGCACTATGTCCAAATATATCCAATCTGCAAACCAGATGGCCATCACTGAAAAACCCTAAAAATAGTTGATTTTATATCACCAATAACTTCACTACTTGTACTCCATTTTAGTGGATTTTTTTTTTATTTGGGTATTTTTTGGAGAGGAATTCATATATATGGCTCTTTTCTTCAAATTTTGTATAAAAAGTTAAAAAAATACACCAAAATGTTGGTGTTTTTCTTTTTCTGTAAGAAATCCAGAAAAAAGAGAAAAACAATCCCACTTCATGCCCAAGAAAGGGATATGATACCAATTGTTATGTACTCAATCAATATGAAAATAAAATATAGAAGATAAATCATTAACTTCATAAAATAAACCAAATCGTTCACACAAAATGAACATGAGAATTGCAGATAAAACCCTTGAGGTAGGGTAACACCATATATTATTCCTTAAGGAAGAAATTCACTCCTCAAGCAATGCTTGATACAATTATAATATTCTTCACCATACATCCATTACATTGCTTTTACTTATTTGTAGTATTATGTACCTCCCAGGAACATTCTAGTAGGTGGAACCTTCTAGTAAGACTTCTTACATTTATTTCTTTCACACTACTACATGGGTCATATTTACTAGAAATGGCCTCCATACATAGCCACCTAACTATTATTATTCCCCTCGAGTACCTCCCTAGGTACCCCATATAACCCCCCCATGTATACTACACATGCACCTCTAAGGTTGAGGTAGTGGATAACACACCTTACACTAAAGAATCCATTCTTCTCACACTTAAGGATACTTTGGTTATAACTCAAAATAGAATGAAGCAACAACTAGAACAACACTTCTCTAAATTTTCTTTCACGGGAAGAGATCATGTGTTTCTTTTCCTTTCCTTAAATCCTATAAACAAACATTACTCAAAGACAAAACGCCTTATAAATTAGCACCAAAGTTCTATGGACCTTATGAGAACATTCAATGCATTTGGAAAGTGGTCTACAAGTTGGCTCTTTCAACCCACTCCGAGATTCATCCATTATTTCATATGTCTTGTTTGAAGAAGGTCATGGGATCGAAGTGCAAGGTGCTAACTAGCTTACTGAAACTTTATGAAGAAGGCCCCATTTAGCTCAAATCGGACGTAGTATTGGATACTAGATAGCACCAATTGTACTAGCACATGTTCTATGAAGTACTCATCTAGTGGAAATATATGAAGCCTGAAGATACACATGGTAACAAACCTCGATTTTGCAACAATTTCCTCATATTCAGGCTTGAGGAAAATGTTGTTTTGAAGGAAGAGGGCATGTTTGGGTCCTATCCTAACCTCCCTACTTTAATCTATCTAGGATTTAGTCAATTGATGTATGCGGCCATCCTCTTTGAATAAGGCCCATTAGATAGTAGTGTATAGTTATTTGGTTTAAAAGGGCCCACTTTATAAGGCCTACTAGGAAATTGGTACACATTGGTGATGGGACAACGATCAATTAAGGTTTTTATATTGAGAATATATCATTTAAGGTTTTTATATTGAGAATATATTTGAAGTGATAAGAGGCAATGGAATGTTTTATCATGTTTTGTTGTATCTGGATATTTTCTTAGTGAAAGATTGCTCGACCTTAAGTGACAAGTGAACATTTATTTCCTTCTTTTGACTATCATAATACAAGGGAATATTTTCTATATTCCATCTTATTATTTATTTTGTTAGGTCTAATACAATTATATTCTCTAGATACCTAGTCGTGTTTCAAGTTTAAGGGTTAAGGAATACTATAGTGTTATTTTATTGATCATATACCAAAGAAGAGTCAAGTGAGTGAGACATTACACAACATCGACTACATTGTATCATGTGATCATGGGAACATTTAGTATGTATCAAAGGTAACTTATCCTACTTCCCCAAAAGACACACTTTCTACATGATAGGATATTCAATTCAAAATTTGGAAATGATTATCAAATATGTTAACTAATGCTAGAACCTAAGACACACTTTCTACATGATAAGATATTCAATTCAAAATTTGGAAATGATTATCAAATATGTTAACTAATGCTAGAACCTTTGTGAGAGTAATACTCTAGCACTTAGATCCTTAACTCCATATCTAAAAAAAAATTCCCTCACATCTCACATACATATAGTTTTGATCCCAATCAATCAATGAAATTTTCTCTCGCCCCAACCCCAACATTTAAAAAGATTACATGAGTGGAATTGATGATCAAGAATGACAACTAGTGCATATTCTTAAGCACATATGTCAACATTAATGCTGCAAATTTCCATTTTTCTTTGTTATGACAAGTAAAAACATAAGAATAAAAAAAAAATGTATAGGTTGGTGTGTCAAAAGCACAATATTTCCATGTGATGGCAACAATATGGATGATCACAAATTATAAAATTAAAATCAATGAGGTCTCAACCACCTTTGAATGTGATTAGACTTTTTGGACTATTTCAATATTTTTTTGTCGTGGGTTTTCCATTGAGATGTGCGTATGTTTCAAGTCCAACATTACTAAAGGTGACAAAGAATGACAACTACGTCTCATTTCTATGACATTGGAGACACCACAAGTTCCTTTTCTCTTCATTTTATTTATCTAACACCAATTCAATTGTTGTTCCACTTTTTCTTTTAAGAATATATTCCATTTCATCAAGATACATTAGAGACTTTTTGTTAATTGTTGTTTCACTTTCTTCTTTTAAGAATATATTCCATTTCATGAAGATACATTAGAGACTTTTTGTTAATTCTTTT
>SNQJ01S0004574.1:24983-44409 GCA_010110895.2 Picea sitchensis
TTTTTACACAAGCTTGAACCAAAGGAAACTATGCTTGAGACAGGTGGTTTCATTTTTACACAAGCTTGAACCATAGAAAACTATGCTTGGACTTCCCAATGCAGAACACAGGGATGGTTGGTACTTAGCCCCCAGTTTAAGAATCTAGCAACTCATTTTCAGCATGAAGTCCAGAGTGGTTGGTACTTAGCCCCCAGTTTAAGAAACTAGCGGCTCAACTTCAGCTTGAAGTCCAGAGGTTGAGGCAAATTCCCCCCAAGCTTCGTTTCATTCAACTGAAAAAGAGAATGAAATGAAGCTTCAAATACTAGACGAAGGACTTGACTCAAATAGAGAGGGGGAAAACTAATTCATTTTTTAACGAGCTTGACACAGAAACAAGAACTACGCTCATAACCTCTATTTCATTTTTTAACGAGGTTTACACAGAGACTAAAGAAACTATCCTCATAAGTGGTTTCATTTTTTAACGAGATTGAAATCAGAAAACCATGCTCAAAGACCTTTGTTTCATTTTTTAACGAGGTTTCCTCAGAGACGCAAAAACTATCCTCGGAACTCTCCTCTTGATCATGGATTCCAAGAGGACAATGCTCCAGAATGACACTATGTCAAGGGACAAAACTCGGTCATGGCTTCCAAGGGTCACGACAGGAGTAAAGAGATCAGGCTCTAAGAACCCTATCGAAGAGATCACCATGTCAACTACTAGATCTAAGTCATCAGAAGTTGAATCCATGGGTGACAATTCCACATAATTGACCTCTGGCAGGGGCGATACCGTCTGCATATAAGAATCATTTAGGGATGCAATCCAGTTGGGGTCAATGAACGAAATTTGATCAACAGTCGCAACTCATCCATCGTGAGGGAAAGATATCACATGAAAAAGAGTAGACACAGTAACTTTCATGGCATAGACATAATCTCGCCCAAGGTGTAAAGCGAAATCCAAGGGGTCTTGGAATACCATGACGTCAATAAAGACAATTTTCCCTCCTAGAGTTACAGGAAACTGAGCAAGGGTCCCTAAAGGTTGACGGGTTCTTCTGTTAAAATATAACAGATTCTGTGTAACCAACACAAGATGAGGAAAACATAAAGCTTGCCAAGCAAAAGAGGAAAAAATACTAACGGACGCACCTTCATCTATCAATTTCTAAGGAACGTCTCGACTACAAACCTGTACTGTAATCTGGAAAGGAATGTGAGAGGGAAGACGAGGTCTAGTTAGCACACCCCAATCAAAATGGATGGCCTCATAACTTGGAGGGGGTTCCACAGGAGAAGGAGGAATAGCCCCCAACATGGTAGATTCTGTATCAACGAGAAAAACATGGGCATTATCGGGTTTACTCTCTATCAGGAGAGTAGGATCGATCGATGATGAGATCAAATTGACCACTTGGGTTGCATTCTCCAAGGGGAGAATGGGGTTGACAGGTGGAAACGGATGGACCACTTGGGTGACACTCTCTAATGAGAGAGTGGGATCAACCGAGGATGGGATCGGATCGACCGCTTTAGTTTCACTCTCTGAGGGGAGAGCAGGATTGACCAAGGATGGTATCGGATCAACCACTTTGTCAACTAGTTCAACTAAGGACGTGACCAGATTGACGACATGATCAACCGGATTAACTGGTGAGGGTACCAGAGTGATCATTCCATCAACTATAGGGGGGTCAAGAGTAAACTTGCAATAAGCAAATGGAAGTTGAGGCTGTGAAACAATCATCTCTTCCAGTAATTTCAAGGCTTCGTCCATATGAGGGAAAAGGTGAGTGAGATGAATCCCTTTGCATAACATGTACAGGAACTTGACTCTACTTTTCTTCTTCCCAATCGTATCATGACTGGTTGAGGGGGAATCGTCGGCATGTTGTTCAGAGACTGGCGACGTGGACTAGAGAGGAGATGCAGACCATGCTTCTATAACCTTGGATAGATCAGGGCAATCCTTAAGAAGATGGATACCCTTACAAAGCCTACAAGGGTACTTGGGCTTATGAGTTGTTTGGGTGATCCTGACATCATCAACACTCCCAGCACGATTAATAGTAACTAGTTTTTTTCCAACATGTTTGATGGTCGTTGGAGGTTTTGACCCTTGTTTATCTTTCTTCTTCTTAATCTTTATTTTCTTCTTCTTCTTATTCACCAGGTTACTAGCTTCAAAACTTTCACTCGATGAAGAAGATGAAACAGAAGGTGACCTTGCAAGTGAAGAAGGTGAAGAAGACCTTACTGGTGAAGAAGATGAAGGATCAACATGAGGTTGATGCTATTGGGGGGAAGTACTTGTGACTGAAGCACTAACTGCATTCGGGATTACCTAAGTGGAAAACAACCAT
This sequence comes from Picea sitchensis, assembly GCA_010110895.2. Taxonomy (NCBI): domain Eukaryota; kingdom Viridiplantae; phylum Streptophyta; class Pinopsida; order Pinales; family Pinaceae; genus Picea; species Picea sitchensis. The sequence goes on from SNQJ01S0004574.1 coordinate 27,338, forward strand.
ACTGATAATCCAATCGTGAGACCTAGAAGGTTCAAAGTAGCAATGTAAGGAGGACCAATGTTTCCTTAAGAAGGAAAAACAAAAGGTTCCCCTAGAAAAGGAGTTCCTTCATTGGTCATTTCGGGAAATGACGCCATATAAAACAAATCCAACCTAGATTCTTCTAGGGAAAACAAATAGCACATGCTAAAAATCTAGGAAGCAAGAAAAAAAACAAAACCTTCTCACAATGAGAACATTAGTTGGTGATGAAATCCAACGTCGCGGGAACAAATTAAGAAGGGGCTGAGATAGAGCGGGTGGAAAAGTTACGTTGACAAATTTCTTAATAGACTTACACCCTAGTGAAAGCTCCCACACATAATCATGGGTATACCCTCCAAGGAGCCCGAGCAAGTTTGGACAACGTCGATTCCAAGTACCGTGAAGACTTTCCCCTCCACAGTCACCTCATGTAAATAACCTAGAGAGATAGGCCACTAAGGTTACCAATTAATACAGTGATTCTTGGGGAGACAATCGACAGTCGGATCCATGTGAAAAGGCAGGGTATCTAGTCTGAAATCAACTCGAAAGGCTTCCACTCATAATTTTGGGTATACCTTCAAGTGACCCCCATAATACGCGCAATCTCTACACCAAGACCAACAAAGCAGGGTGAGTAACTATGCTAGTCTTAATGCGACCTCGTGATTGGCCCTTGTGTGAGAAGGGCTTCCCAGGACAAAATGTAGTAAGTGGATTTAACTCTCCCTATCACAAGATACTAGGTTTATTTACAGCTTTGGAAATTTATCTTTCACACCTATTCCTAAGCCCTACAACTAATCTAATGTAGGTTTACTACCAAAAAATATAAAAATGTCTAATCAATTTTTATAAGCGCTTTATTTTTAAGGTTATTATTACTCAAAAGGAAGATGGCACGGACAATATGGTGTTTTGACTGACTCAAAAGTTATGCAAAGAGATGAAGATGGAATCTTTTCATTTTGATGAGAGCTATGCTACGAGAAGGAGAAAACATTTATCATTCCCAGATGCACAATGTCCCAACATTTAAAAAAAAAAATCATCAATATCAATATCTTTATGAAATGAGCAAAATATACTATACACCAATGCACAATTCATGGCCCTCCTCGACCATGAGGGGGAATGTTTTTTGGAATTTAAGACCAAAAAGTGCCAAGAATCATGCAATTTCGCTACTTCAAATGCAAGGATGCCCCCAATCTAATATAAAGCAAGAAATTAAATCTTGTTGTTTCAAAAATTTCACTAAAAGAAATAATGAACTTTCTTAAAGCAAAGAAACCCTAACTAAAAGTTTTCTTTTAAAGCGAACTATTTAGAAGAAATCTGATCTTTCCCTAAACAATTCTAAAGAAAACACACGCTTTGTAATTGAAATACACTCAAAGCAAGAGACTAATCCTTCAAAACCAAACAAAGCAAAGATGGCTAAAAGCAACTCAAAGAATTTCAAGCAAATTGTAAATAGATCAATATAGGCTCCAAAAGTTCAATCCAGTTGATCAAAGAAAAACTGGGCATCAAAAGATAACAAGACCCAATCCAAAAAAAATTAACAAACGAGTTCGCAGCCTAGTAGTGGGGTGCAATGCGAAAATCAGGTATTTTCACAGTCTAGACACAGGTAGGGTGCGAACAAGTTGCACTGGTTTAGACAATGGGGTGCGGAAATCAAGGGTTTTCACAGGCTCCAGACAGGTACAGTGCGAGACTGTTTGTAATCAAAGAGATTTTGGAAAAAGGACAAAAAATCTAAGTGAACTTTCAGATCCAGAGAGTCTAGATGGATCTCCCACAGACTCAGAGACCAGAAATCAAGCAATCAAAGAAAGGGAAACTAGACTAACTAGGAAACAATTCGTTCCCCAATACGGCTGCCAATTTTGTTATTGGATAAATCGGTAGGTGAGGAAACTAACTGATCTCCCTAGATCCACCTAGATCTAGAACAAAAAACACCAGAAGATGACGCTTTCCTTAAGTTTTAAATATTGAATTTACTAAAGAGGGATAGGTGACATACCGTTTAAATGCCACTTCCTCTCGTCATCGCCATCCTAGCTCCATTCCAACACTCATACAATGATGATTCTACAAAAGAACACAACCAACCAAAGTGATAGTGATAGCATAAACTCAATATAAACCTATGTATGTGATCAAGGAATCGTATAATAAAACACAACAAGCTTTATAGGAAAGAATCATATTAATGTATCATATTAAATGTGAAAGAGAGATTACAACCATGGCTTGATGTCATAAAGTCCCTTCCAACTGTCCTTCATTCCCCACACACTTCCACTCCAAGAATTCTGAGAGCATAGATATGATAATATTCACAATCTATCTTGAAAAAATGGCTCATCTAGCCAAGCTAACAATCTCCAAAGCTCAATCCAATCCAAGCTCCAAAATCAAAAGCTCCAAAGCTCAATCCAATCCAAGCTCCAAAATCAAAAGCTCCAAAGCTAACTTTCTCCATGATAGCTCCTCTCCTTTTATGAGTTGAAGAGGATAAGGTGAGGAGGTTTGGATGATCCCACTAAATCATGAAAGCAAGTAAGATCCAAACATGATAGCTCCTCCTTTTAAGAGTTGAAGAGGATAAGGTGAGGAGGTTTGGATGATCCCCACTAAATCATGAAAGCAAGTAAGATCCAAACCATTCAGATGCCATCTCACCATGGAAGTTTCTCCTTCTAGAAGCATCAAGAAGATGCCTATTTTTTCACATATGAACATTTTTGCACCCTGATTATAGAGAAACTTGTGAACCTATCACAACCCAAAATTGTGGTGCAAAATTTACGAGAATCAGATATTCCCTCGCGACCCTAGTCATGCGCATAAAAACTATCTTAATAGGGTTTTCTTATAAAGGAAAATACAACTTTTTCTCGAAAAGTTCGCCTCCCTTTCTTCTTAAGGAACTCAGGGCACTAACTCTCTTAAGGCACAGAGAGTTTACATCATTAATGGTCATAGGATGGACGAAAATAATGTGTAAATAACAAATTTCAATGATATCAGATTTGTATGAAATACAAAATGAGGCTCCAAGTTTCCATGTCACTTAATGTAAGATCTCTCGATCTTGGCCTTCCATATAATTTGAAATGTGTTGAATCGTCTTGCATTCTGGAGGATATAAGAGTACAATTTTGAGCTATGGAAAAAGAGATAACATTCAACTTTGAGAGCAAAGTTACTATGGAGAAATTACTTCATATTGAGTCCTAATCCTTTGTTCCCTCAAGTCCGAATATAGTGTTCAAATTTCAAGATCTTTCCTTATTGTCAAGAGGACATCATTACTCTTTTCTATGAGCTTGCCTTTGGTGGAGGATTGAAGTGGTGGAGACCCATTGGAAGGAACTTGGTTTTTGGTTTCGAACTCGTACGTACATAGAAGTTTCTAGAAGGTTGATACTGCTGATCAATTATTAATAGGAATACTCATTTCTCATTCCCTATCGATATATTGCAAATATATGATTATTATCCATGGGCATGTTTGTAATATTTATTAATGGATTGTGCTATCCGATGTGCTAACTCATCTTATATATTGTCACTATATACTTGCATCGCTTATTTGTTGAGAACTTCTTGCAAGCAAAGCTTTGGGTCAAAGTGCTCAACGGGTGGAATGACATCAACAATTGACTGAGGTAGGCTTCTTCCTCAGACAGCACATTAGCCTATATATCACATGCTGAATTGACTTGATTTCTACAAATACACCGGGGTCTTTGGTGGTTTACCCTTCCCATAGAGAATTTTTCCCTGTAACAGTAATCTCGGCACCCAATCGAGATAGATATTCCTCTAAGGGCTGGAAGCATTTTTTCCTTACATTGCTCTTTTCCTTGTAGTTTCTTTTCAGACATAAAGGATAGAGTGAGCCCACACTTGGCCTGGTTTCAACCTTTAATCCTCTTAGCCTCTTCTGTTTGTCATATACCTTCCTCTCTCACAGTCATGAGGCTACAACATCACTATTACACTGACCAAGAAGAGGCGATATATGCCATTTTCCTTGAATACCATGTATGCCACTTCCTTTTTCTTGTTTTCTTGGTTTAGTGACCACTGGGTAGGTTTTGAGGATCACTAAGCCTCTTGTGTCTCTTTGTGGTGTCTATTGATATTATTTGGGATGACAGAAAGCCTGTTTGCAGTTGAATTTGTGAGTAGTGTCTTCTTTGCTTTTTCGCTTTTTTTTCCTTGGTAGTTGGGTTGTCTAATTAGCTGCTTGGTATTCTTCTCGGAGGATTTATTTTTATACAATGAGAGTTATATCGTCGCTTATCACCCATGCATTTTCTTTAATACATTGAAAATAAAAATAGGTATTTTGCATTGGTTGTTTTTTTCTCGGAACATTTATCATTAGCTAACACACATTTGTAAAAGATCACATTTTACTTCTAAGTTGCAGAATTAAAATTGAATATTGCACTATTTTTATTTAGCATATCATTCAATCAAAAAAAGTTCAAGTTAGGGCTTGCATTGTATATTTTTATTTTTATAGTAGAGTCATAACACTAAGAGTTTCATTTCCATACCCTTTTGAGTAATCACTTCCAATGAAAATTTGAACTAAAAATTGATTATAATGATTTTATTGTTTAGGTGCACAAACTAGCTTCTACGCATTTAGTGCCCTTGGAATAGGATTTTGTGAGTAAACTTTCCAAGGCAATTAAATCAACATATATGTGTATGAGACATGAGTTGAGAAACTATCACAATTGGTACATTATCAGAGGCTCCACTACACCGAGTTAAGAACGCAGGTCCCGCTAAGTTTGTTGAAGGATAACCCCGGATACTTCTTACTTAAATGGCCGTAGATATTTCTGTGGATTTATCTGTATTTGGGGATCTTATTAGTACCATAATTCTCCTGAGAGGCGATTTCTCTCAAGGTTTATGTAGCTTTGCATTACCCTTCCCATATGGTAATCAAGACATACAACTATTCACCTATGCATCAGTTATACAAAGGTTTATTAGTTTCTTGACTTAAATATCTCATAGGTTACTTGCAGAATAACCCTTTCAAGTAACCTATGTGGTACCTTGGTTCAGATAAGGGTCGGACAACACTTAACCTTTATGGAGGATTACCTCTTCTGGGGGGTCTGACTGACTCGTTGTTAAGCCTACGAGGGCCCCAGCATAACTAATTTTTGTTACCTCCAAACTTTATTAGGGAGTCTCAAGTCCCTCCCCGGAATGAGGCATACCTTCTTTTGTGAAAGGGAGGCCACCAAACACATTAGCCCATTTGCGCATATTCACAAGTTTGACTTTTTGTATGATCTTTGATTACTAGTTAGCCCTAGGACTCTGGTTTTCCTTGGTTTCATTATCATGATAGTGGAGTGAATTTTTTGTTAGTTTCCAGTTTTGACTATATTTTTGCCCATATCATGTCAGAGCACTTCATTTCATATCTAGTATCATCCCTTTCTGGCCTTACCTTTGATATATTTCATATCATTTTTCCCTAAATGGAGCTATTAAAGGTATTTATATGATTCAAGTTATTTTTAACGTATTTTGATACTTCTTTTGAATTCAATATTGATACTAACGCGGATATGATATAGGTACTTGTTTCCCTTGAAATAAATTTAGACGTTATCTGTGCATCAGCTCTTTGCACTTAGTGGAGATGTCAAAGACTTGAATGACATTGCCAGATTGGAATGACAATTTTGATTTATATGATTGATTGAGTCATAGCCCAATGATGGACTTTAGGATTTCTAAATTATAGAACCTGCTTGTTATGATGTTTTTATGATTCACGCTTCTTGACACCGCATGTCATGAAGCCGTGAAATTAGTTTTAACTAACTACGAGTCATTTTCGGATCTAAGATTCGCTTATATTTTAAATGCACCAATGTTCAAGACTATTTTGGAGAGGATCTATATAAACTCAGATCACTCTCAAGAAACATTGGTTATGATATACTATGTTATGCGATTTCTGATAATACAATTTGCTATGCGTTATATCATTTTCTGTGAAATGATTTGAGTTTGTTTATGAATTATGGAGCGTGAGGTATGAAACAATTATGCATGGAATAATTTGAGTAGCTCTGGTTTCATTTTAGGGCGATTGCACCTCTTGGTTGGGCCCACCAACAGGTTCAATTCACTGTCTCTTTTCCACAGTATAGTTAGTTTATTTCTCGTTCTAGAATCTGTGTGCGAGTTAGTTTTTAATTTGAAGTTACTCTGCTAAATTCTGGCTTAGTCATTTTTCATTTAGTTCATTCTCAGCTTGATATTATCTTGTAGATCGTTGAATGTTGGAATGAGTTATTTACCATTGTAAAATTTGAGGAATGAACTAAGTACCAATTAATCTTTCTCCTAGATTAGTCTAGGTTTGCTTTGCTTTCCAGTTTCCAGTTTGATCATGATTTAAAGATAATTTGAGTTTAGACTTACTCTGTTTCGTTAGGATAGCTATCTTATGGTTTGGTTAAAAGAAGCTTCCAGTACTTGTAGGGTAAAATAGGACATTTATTAGTTTCACCTTTGCTAGATTTAGAACTGCTTGATACTCAGATTAAATAAGAGGTTTTTAAAATGTTCTCTCTTTTATGGTTCAAATAGATATTTTGATGATTAGATGATTAAGATAATGGTAGATAGCCTTGGGTGATTTCTTTAGATTAGGAATAAAAATACATTTGCTTAACTCATAACTGTTTCCATTTGATTAATTAGACAAGATATGATTAGTTTTAAGATAATCATTAGGATTCAGTTTATAAGAGTAAGTTTATGTTTTCTTCTCAGAATAACCTTTAGGTAGGAGTTAGAATCTTACCAGCACATATAGTGTAGCGGCTCTAAGTTCACTTACCCTGGTTTGACAATTTAGTGTTTTCAGGTAATTAAAATCTTTAATACAACACCCTGACATTTTTGGCGCCGTTTCCAGGGAGCTATTTAGAAGGTAAGATAGATAATTGATTTGGTTATTTTCTTAAATGTATTTGGTTTGGTGTGGTATGTTAGCAGGTTGACAAAAAAGGAGATGTGAAATGAAGGGTGAGAACCGACACATCTATTATCACAGGTTCCTCTGAAACCCAATCTTGGTTTTTCTTTTATCTAGTATGTTTTTATGAGAAATAGAGATCAGAGAGGTAGATTTAGGGGAAACTCAAAACAACAAAAAGAAGAAACCTCCACCCAAAAAGAAATAGAAACTGAGATTGGAACTCTGGCTGAGGAAACCATAGAGCAAAACATAGAACCAGGAAACACCACATACCAACAAATTCAAATTCCTGGTGATCCAAACTCGGTTGACACAGTTAATCCAGAAGAAGTGCAAGCTATTTTTAGGAACCCTGACACTATAGTTTCACAAATAAAAACTACAACCATTGAATCAAAGGTAATAGGATCCTCAAAAGAACCAATAGGAGATAGTAATTCTGTCAAAAAGAATCTAGAGAGGTGGGATTTCACACCCTCACCAAAGAAAGATCAGATTGCATATGCAATTTTTGGTAATCCTTTTAACATGGCAGAAAGAGGGAGATAATTGGATATAAGAGAGAGGGGAGCAATTCATGTTTAAAATGAAGAAGAAGAACAAGAAGAGACTGAGCTAAGACCATAAACCACCTTTGGGTTTCCAATTTTGGATTTGGTCCAAAATGTCAATATGAAAAATATCCCACCTTCGGCACTACCAACCTTTTATGGGAAAAGTAGTGAAGACCCAGATGTCTTTCTTTTTGAGTTTGATATCCTGTGTAGGAGTTATAATTATCTCTAGGATGCACATAAGCTGAAATTTTTTCCTGCTACCCTAAATGATTCTGCATTACGTTGGTTCATGAGTTTAGGAGAGTACAACATTAGATCTTGGGAAGATATGAAGACAATTTTTTTAAAGACATACCAAGACTATTGTAGACCCAAGGATTCTCGAAATGATATTTTTAAAATGAAAAAACAAGATGAAGAAAGCCTTGAAGATTTCTTAGAAAGATTTACATATACTCTTCAAAAATCCAAATATAATGATCTCCAAGATGAAGCAATCAAGACTCTTTTCTTAAAAGGGGTTTCAGATGAATACATTGACACTCTCAATTTAATGGCTTCAGGATACATTTATTAGAAATACTTTGAAGCACTCAATGAACTATGTAGAACTTACTCGAGAATTAGGGGAAAATGACAAAAAGTGTGAGAGGACATGTCAACAAAAACACCAAAGTACCCACATCTGGTGGAGTTACTAGAATTGAACTGGGAAACCTCTTGGAAAATTTTAAAACAAACATTTTAGGAACGATCGACTCTCAGTTAGACACTCTGAAGATTAAGAAAAAGAAGGAAGAGGAAAACCCTGTATTAATCATATTCTTCCCAAAATGCAGAAAAAGGCATCCTTTACAAGAGTGTCCTTTGGACGATGTTTCTGTATGTGCAATTTGTACTGAAAATCATAAAACAAAAGATTGTCCATCCTTACCAGGATTGCAAGCTATATTCAATGGAGGGGAAGCTCCAGGGACTCCATCTGCACCTAAGAGGCCTTGGCAACCTAGGAACTCAAATATATATCAAGAACCATCCCCACAACCTTTTGGATACTATCCACCCTTCTCTCAACAACAACAACATCCATGGAACTGGCCAAATTGGCCTCTGCAAAATGTCCCTGCTCAACCTTGGTATCAGGGATGGAGAGAACATAATTATGGAAATAACCAACAACAACATGTGGTACCAATTCCCCAGAATCCATGTACTCAATACCCTCCAAACATGCATCAACTATTGCCTAGATTTACTCTACCTCCTTTACCACCTATTCAACAAACTCCTCAACAACCTCAGAATCCACCTCGTCCCACCATATTACCCGCTCAACCCATTCCAAATCCTAATAACATACCACCTCTGCCACTCCATAGTGGTTATTTTCAAAACTACCCAGCTTACACCATAAATCCCATTTCCATACAAGAAATACAGTTGAGATCTAGGAAAACTTTAAATAAAACTCAGCCTGTAACAAGAACAACACCAAAGGTAATTATCCAAGAACATGAATAAGAACCTGTAGATGATTTATCAAACGGGGCATCTTTGAAATATGTCATCATTCCAAAGAATAAAGTATCTAAATCACATCATAACCTACAAACTCAGGTTCCCCGAACACCTCCTTTTCCTGAGAGGTTTCTCATTGAAAAACCAATTGCTCAATCTAAGTTTGACATCATGAATGAACTAAAAAATGTTTGTGTTAAGATTCCATTGTTACAAGAAATCAGAGATATTCCAATCTACACCAAAACCATTAAATAACTTTGCATTAAGAAACCAGGTCGGAAATAGAAAGATCCCCCCATGATACACCTTGTAGGCCAATCATCAAATTGTATTTCTGAAGCTCCTAAGATTGTGAAGTATGCCAACCCTGGGAACCCAATAGTATCAATTACTATCAACAATGTTTTTGTTGGTAATACTTTAGTCGACTTGTGTGAAACCATTGATATAATGACTATCAATACAGTTGAATTGTTACAATTAAGTCAATTCCTTCGTCCTACCCCTACAGTTCTTGAACTTGCTAATAGAACAACTATAAAACCTGCTGGGGTCCTCGATGACATTCTTGTTACATTAGATTTGTGGGAATATCCTGTCGACTTCATGATTATTCATTCAAAGGATCCCACAAAAGGTCATCCAATCATTTTAGGGAGACCTTGGTTGGCTATGGACAATGCTTTCATAGGATGTCGTGGTGGGGATATGTTCATCTCAAATGGAATTTATTCACAGAAGCTTACTCTTTTTCCACCTGCTCAACCGGTTATAGAAGAATTATGGTGGCTAAAATGTCCCTATCACGAGAATGATGAGGAAGAACCTTTATTCTCTGTTGATGAATTTCACGCGTTACAAGAACCAACAGAGGATGATATTTTAAGCCAATTTATTTCTGTGACAAAAAATATCGAGTTTCCACAAACATATTTTCAATACGATCAATTTTTCAGAGAGGAATTTCAAGAACCAAGTGAGTCATTTTTCTCGTTTTCACCATCTATGGTTTTCACCATTGATGAGCATCCGGGGTCATATACCATTCCAGTAGAACTGAGCCCAGGCAAATGTCTATACATCAATTCTGATTTAAGTCTCAGCCAACAGGAACAATTAACAAATCTTTTGAAAGAAAAGTCAGGGGCATTTGCATGGGAGTACACTGATATGAGAGGAGTGCATCCTGACACCTGTATTCACCACATATATATCCAACCAGAGATAACACCAATAAGAAAACCACAAAGGCGTATGAATCCAATCCTAAAATATTTTGTGAAAGAAGAGTTACATAAATTATTAAATGTAGGATTCATTTATCCAATTTCTGACATCAAGTGGGTGTCACCCCTTGTTGTGGTACCTAAGAAAATGACAGGGAAATGGAGAATGTGTGTAGACTTTAGGAAGTTGAATAAGGCAACCCTGAAGGACTACTTTCCCTTGCCTTTTATAGATCAGGTTTTGGATACCTTGGCTGGAAAAAGATACTTTTCCTTTCTCGATGGATACAGTGGATACAATCAGATTCAAATTGCTCCTAAAGACCAGGAAAAAACAACATTCACGTGTCCTTGGGGAACTTATGCTTATAAAGTGCTACCTTTTGGACTATGCAATGCTCCTGCTACATTTTAGAGAGAAGTCATTGGGATTTTTCCTGACTTAATTCATGATTGTGTGGAAGTGTACATGGATGAATTTACTGTTTATGGTAATACCTTCGAAGAAGCCATAAGTAATCTTGATAAAGTCTTGATTCGTTGTCAGGAATCAAATTTATCCCTTAGTCACAAAAAATGTAAAATGCTATTAACTGAGGGAACAATGTTGGGTCATCATTTGTCTGCAGAAGGAATTAAAGTTGATCCAGCTAAAATTGAAGTAATAGTTAAACTTTCCTCTCCGAAAACCCAAAAAGATGTGCGAAGTTTCTTGGGACATGCTGGATATTATCGTCGATTTATTGAAAAATTTACAAAGATAGCCAGCCCCATGTTTAAACTATTAGTAAAGGATGCAGAATTTTGTTGGGATAAAAGTTGTCAAAATGCTTTTGAAAATTTGAAAGCAAAATTGTCCATGGCACCTTTTCTAAGAGGACCAAATTGGTCCCTTCCTTTCCATATTTCAACTGATGCCTCAGACACTGCTTTAGGAGGAGTGCTTGGACAAAAAGAAAACCAACAAAATTATGCAATTTACTTTACCAGCAAAAACCTTAGTCCTCCTGAATTGAACTACACTGTGACAGAGAAGGAATTTTCGGCTGTAGTTCATGCCATTAACAAATTCCATCATTACATCACTGGATATGAGGTTTTTGTACATACCGACCATTCTTCTATTAGATTTTTGATGAACAAACCAGTTACTACTGGAAGGATCACACGATGGCTTTTGCTACTTCAAGAATTTAACATCACTATATTTGATCGGCCAGGAAAAGAAAATGTAGTTGCAGATTTTCTCTCTCGTATCCCTCAAGACAGTAATGACATTCTAGTGAATGATAATTTCCCTGATGAACATCTATTTGCAGTAGCTATTAAAACCCCTTGGTTTGCAGATACGGTGAATTATTTAGCTACAGGGAGGCTGCCAGTTCATTTGTCATCACCACAAAAGAAAAGAATTGTCCAGCAAAGTGCTTATTACTCTTGGGGTAGGAAGTGATATTTTCTATACAAGTCCTGATATGATCATTAGGAGATGTGTTCAGGAAGATGAGATTCCTGATATCCTTCAGGCCTGTCATGATGGGCCATGTGGAGGACATTTCTCTGATAAGAGAACGAGATATAAAGTCTTACAATCAAGATATTATTGGTCGACATTGTTTAAAGATGCAACAAAATATGTAAGAAGCTGCGATAGTTGTCAGAGGATGGGAATACCTACCATAGCAGACGAGATGCCCTTACGATCGCAGGTTGTGATTGAACCATTTGATAAATGGGCACTTGATTTTGTAGGACCGATTTCTCCAATGTCGAGGAAGAAGAAGTACATCTTGGTTTGTACAGATTTTGTGACCAAGTGGGTAGAGGCAAAATCCTTATATCAAGCAACTGAGAAATCAGTGGTTGAATTTATTTATGAAGATATCTTTACCCGCTTCGGTGTTCCACGAGAGATTGTTACTGATCAAGGTGCTCAATTCACTTCTAAGTTGATGAAGGAACTCACAGATAAATATGGTATAAAACACTGTAAGTCCTTCCCCATACCATCCACAAGCAAATGGGCAAGTGGAATCCACGAATAAAGTTCTAGAAGCTATTCTGACCAAGACAATACATTTACATTACAAAGATTGGGTGGATAGACTTCCAGAGGATTTATGGGCATACCGGACTACGTGGAGAAATACCACTGGTCATACCCCTTATGAATTGGTATTTGGCAAGAAAATTCTCCTTCCCGTAGAATTTCAGATTCATACCTTCCCCATAGCAGCATAATTGGGTTTGAATTTGGATAAGGCACAGAAACAGAGAGTTATGCAATTAAATGAATTGGGAGAAATTAGGCAAGATGCTCTTCAAAGAACTATCCTTGTACAAAATCAACGTAGCAAATGGCATGATAAATACATTAAGAAGAAGCATTTTCAACCAGGGGATTGGGCATTACTATTTGATTCCAAATATAAAACTTTCAAAGGAAAACTTACAACACGATGGCTGGGACCTTATGAAGTGGAAACTGTTTTTGATAATGGATCTATTAGAATCAAGACCATACATGACTCTCAAAATTCCCTTGTAGTAAATGGACACCGATTAAAAGTGTATAACAAACCCTTGTCAAGAGATGATTTTCTACAGGAAATTTCTAAACAACCAGAAATAAAGATAGTAGGAGAAGAGTCTTCTCCTCCTGCTAATCCTTGATCATTTTTGCTGTTTCAAGATTTTGTTAAAAAAAAAAAAAAAAAAAAACATTTTGGATATGTTGACATATTGTTTTCAGTTTTATAGGATTTTTAAAGCAAGTACAGAATTGAATTCCATCACTTCTTCGCAACAGGTAAGAAGGTAATATCATTTCATTTTATGAAATTTTCTTATCAATATATAGTGTCTTGTTTTGAAATTAATAAATTTGAGCTTGTTTTCTCCCTTTGAATTGCTCATTAAAGTATGAAAGGGGCATTTATTAGGGATAGGTTTATTCTTTACCAGGCCTGATAGATTATGATGGGAAAGAAACCCCCCTAGAGTTTTCTTTTAGCATTTTATCAAACTCTCAAACATGAGAAAGCAATGAGCATATACTAACTTGGGCTCATAAAATCCACAAGTGAGTGATTACTGTCCCACAAAATCATTTTCTGCAAGATTTCTATCTGCACTCACATTGGATGATGTGGGATACATTAAGGTCCACCTTCCAACAAGTCTCACTTCATTGACATCAACACCTTATCTAGAGTAGAGATTAGAGACTATTTAGTACCCTGGGATTTGCATGCCTCAATGGCAGATTTCCTTGCTAACAACCATGGGAATACATCAATGTCTCTTGGTTGATATATCCTATAAGTGACTCGACACCAAGACCTTTATTTGTACCTGTTAGGATGTACTATAGGTACCTTGAGGCCCATTGACATCAATGGTGGGTCATCTCACCTTGGTTAATGACATTCATTAATGGCTGGTAATCCAATGATTTCTTTTTGTGTTCGACTCCAGAACATTTATTCACACAAATAAGAATTGTACCATGGGTTAAAGCATTGAAGCTGTTGAAGACATAATTTTAATTGATTCCTTTCAGGAATGAACAGAAGACAGGTTCAGGGATAGCCATCAGATAATTTGCTTTATAAACAAGAAATCTTTTTCTCAGCAAGTTATTATTGGTTCAAGTTTCTCTGCAGATCTCGGTTTATTTCATTAGTACCAGTCAGTTCCAGATAGAATCAATCAGTCACAGTGGTTATCAGCAGTACAGATTCCAGTTACAACTTTGGCGCTCTCTAGATTCATAATTGGCTTCAAAATCTCTACAGTAAAAAAATAATGCATAACAAGGAGTAGGTAATCGAACTCAAGTACGCTTATTTTCATGTTAGTTTAATTTATTAAATTACACATTAATAACTTGAACTATGAATGCCTCGATACTCCATGACATTTCATCATCCCTATACTTTATACTTAACAGGCTAAGTTCAATTCTTCTTGACATTTCATATCATGGAGAATGAACTGCATTATAATGGTTGAATTTGACATGACTCGTATGAAATGATACTTTGAAAAGGTGTACAACCATCATCATTCCTTCACACGCTACTGATCCTCACGACACTTAAAACGTCCTTCTATAATTCTTCTCACGACCTATTTCACACATCATACTCTATTCCTCTGTTGCCCTCATCTAATTCCGTTGCTCACCTTTGAACCTTTCCTATTATATTGAGTGGAATTATGGTGGCGAATCGTCACAAACCTGAGACTTATGCAGATTTGGAGGCTCTTCCTGAGTATGAAGCCACCAAACACATTTTTCAGAAATATGGATGGGCGCCGTTCTTCAAGAAATTTGACGGGTATGATGATACAATTACACTTCAATTCGCTTTGCACTTTCATGGTGGACTAGCTAAAGTGGGTGAGATGGAATTCGAAGTCACAGAGAAGTTCATTTCCAAAGAAATTCAGTTACCCAACACTGGTCAGAAATGGACAAAGGGCCAGCCAGCCGACAAAAATATCTGCACGTAGCTCCTACAACCCCAGTATCGGAAATTACAATGGTCAGAAGGCACATCAAGGTCGTGGTTGGAACCGAAATGGGCTCAGTTGCTATCCATACTTCAACGCTACCTCACTTGTGAAGGTCAGTACACGATCGTGTTTCCCTATCATGCTCGACTCCTACTGCATTTCAAAGGTAACCATTTGGTGAACATCCCCTATTTTTTGTTGAAGAGTTTGAAGAAAATGGCAGAACAAGTTCGCAAAGCAAAAGATTTTAGAGGCAGTCTGTTTCATTTTGGTCTTGTCAAAATTTTGGTTAAGTTTGCATTATCCCACAAACATGAATCTTGGGATATGTTTGTTGTAAGAACCCTAGTTTATGACAAATCTAAAGATAAAAATACTGAGTCCACTGCTCTACAGAAGAAGTCGAATTCTAAGAAAAAGGTTGTTAAAACCCTAGCCAAAATCTGTGATGACCCTGAGAATACACCATATTGCACAATTGAGGCCAGTGATGATAATCTTGGCACTGAACATTCGTTTGATGTCCATGGTTCTGATGGTGTGGAAACTAACCGTGAAAAAGTGGAAAACACTATCCCTACAGATGCAAATGTTGAAATTCCGATTTCTTCTCCAACTGCTAAAAATATTATTGATGTGGAACAACTTGAGGAGTTAATCGAAAAACCTAGAAGAAATCCCAAACGTAAATGCACACGTACACTTTCAGATATGGATAACTCCGTGCCTAGTTACCCATTACAGGAAAGATTGAAAAGTATGGATGATCACGAGGAGGCTCTGGAGTCTTCTGAGATGACATGGACTCTCTCTCAATTGATTAGAAAAGTCCATAAAGTCAATCAACAAGATAATGTGCCCAAAGAAATTAAGCAAGACAAGCCAATTCAATTACCAGTCGATACCCCTGTCCAGGTATATAATGAGTTCACTCATGAACCCAGTCCAGTCGACACACCCCTGTTCAAAGACCAGATGAGTTCACTCATGCGTCCAACCCTCAAACACAAAAATGTCATGGTAAGACATTCGAATCTTACTGTGAAATCTCTTCCAATAGATCTTTGCGACCCATAGTTGTCAGATTGGAAAATAGGAATCACAGGTTAAAAGAGAAGTTACATGAATATGCCATACTGGATCGACATATAAAAACAGAAAATGAACTTATGAAACTCAGGAAAGATCACTTCTCGTCAAAGATTGAACGATTAAAATGAAAAAATAGAGGTCTTTTTCAGAAGAATAGGAGATTGCAGAAGATTGCCAGGAAGCACATCACCATTAATCGGGTTCTTAAGAAGGAAATCAGAAACATGAATAAACATGAGAAATTGCAAATGTTGGTTGCAGCTGCTGCAACACTCTGATGAATCTTAGTTTTTGACTTTTTGTTGCCTGAGGACAGGCAAAGAATTCAGCTTGGGGGAATGTTAGTCTCCAATTTTGACCATATTTTTGCCTACATCATGTCAGATATACCCCCATTTCATATCCAGTATCATTTCCTTCTAGCCTTACCATGACACATTTTACATCATTTTGCCCTAAATGGAGCTATTTAAGGTATTCATATGATTCAAGTTATTTTTAATGTATTTTGATACCTTAAACTAATATTGATACTAACGTGACATGAGTTAGGTACTTGTTTCCTTGAAACAAATTTATCAGTACTAGGTGTTATCACTGAAATTTCGTTTGCACATGGCGACAAGAACTCCACATCATCAAAACAGAAATAAAGTCACTCATGGCACTGAATTAGTTTCACAACACTCCAGAAGGGAAAAAAACTATACAAAGTAACCAAAAATTGAAGGGCGCTTTACAACATCTTGATGCGCGCGCACATGCGCGGGTAAAAAACGTGTTACTAGCGCATGCGCACACGATGCGCGACTGTCAACACAAAAACCCGCGCATTTGTTAATACGGCGCATTAATTGCATAAGTCGGCCTCCTGGCCGCCCACAGACCTTGTCACACGGTTGTGGCCACTGTTTCTCTTATATATCCTCCAACCAAGGGCAGTCTTGAGTCATCCCACTTCTTGACTTCGTCCATGTACCTCTGCCATTTCCTCACCTCACTAGATCCCACGGAGCACCTTTTTTATTCTGGGAGTCGCGTCCCCCTTTTGTCGACATCAACACACTTTTCCAGAAG
>SNQJ01S0004574.1:44419-54489 GCA_010110895.2 Picea sitchensis
GTGTTCCTTGTTCCCTACACACACTCGAAAAAGTATGTCAGCTATCACTCTGTTCTAACTTCATACTTTGGGGGGCTCTCTATTACACATTATTTCCGTCATCCCTATGACCGTTAATGATGTAAACCTATCAGAGATGTCAGTGGCCTGAGTTCCTGAAGAAATAAGGGAGAATAACTTTTCCTAAGAAAACAAGTTGCATTTTCCTTTATGAAAACCCTATTAAAGATGGTTTTCGCATGCTGCACTATGGCTATGGTGCGAGAATTACTAATTCTCTCAGGATGCACCATAGCTGGGTTGCGAGAGGTTCGTAGGTTGCTCTATAATAAGGGTGCAAAAATGCTCATACGTGGGAAAAATGAGCATCTTCTCGATGCTTCTAGAAGGAGAAACTTCCATGGTGAGATGGCATCCAAATGGTTTGAATCTTACTTGATTTCATGATTTAGTGGGATCATCCTAACCTCCTCACCTTATCCTCTTCAATTCATAAAAGGAGAGGATCTCTCATGGAGAAAGTTAGATTTGGAGCTTGGATTGGATTGAGCTTTGGATGTTTTGATTTTGGAGCTTGGATTGGATTGAGCTTTGGAGATTGTTAACTTGGTTGGATGAGCCATTTTGTCAAGATAGATTGTGAATATTATCAAATCTATGCTCTTAGAATTCTTGGAGTGGAAGTGTGTGGGGAACGAAGGATAGTTGGAAGGGACCTTACGACATAAAGGCCATGGTTGTAATCTCTCTTTCATATTTAATATGATACAATAATATGATTATTTCCTATAAATCTTGTTGTGTTTTATTGTATGATTCCTTGATCACATACATAGGTTTATACTGAGTTTATGCTATCACTATCAATTTGGTTGGTTGCGTTCTTTTGCAGGATCATCATTGTATGAGTGTTGGGATGGAGCTAGGATGGTGATGGCAAGAGGAAGCGGTGTTTAAACAATATGTCACCTATCCCTCTTTAGTTAGTAAATTCAATATTTAAAACTTAAGGAACGCGTCATGTTCTGGTGTGTTTTGTTCTAGATCTAGGTGGATCTAGGGAGATCAGTTAGTGTCCGCACCTACCGATTTATCCAATAACAGTTGTAATGGAGCAACAAGAATATATGCATCTTGCAAAGTAGTTAGGGAGAGTATATGTGGAAAAATATATATATTTGGCTCTGGATTTATCAAAAAGGGGTTGATAAGTCTGCATAGGGAAATGGGAAAAGGCCCTCTGTGCAAGATAGCAATGGTGAGGCAAATCTTGCTATAACAATGCAAGATTGGCACAATCCTTGATAACACTCTGAAATGTGAGAAGTGCCATAGTTGACAAATGAATCCTTTCTCTTCTTCTACACAGTAAAGTATTTTTGCAAAAGAATTTTTTTTCCATAGACTGCACACTTAAATTATGGAGGAAGGAATGCTACAAGAACCCAATAACTCTAGGAATCGAAGTGATAGGTAGTACAAAAAATATATTCATTCACTCTTAAGTTCACATCGTAATGGACAAGTGGATGCCCATAATTGTTACTAAAATTAATTTTCTCAATCTATATGAACCCTCAATCTATCAGTAGTAATACGCATAACCTGTATTTTGTACGTTACAAATGCATGACAAATTTGTTTTATACCGAACAATAACATATTTCATCGATGCTCGAATTCATTGAAGTTTTCGTATGTTCGAATATTTTCCTTATATCAAGTTTAGAAGGATCTTTTCTCAGTCTGAAGGATAAGGTTTGTATGAAGTCAAAATCTTGTTATAAATTATGGAATAAGGAATAGTTGTTTTTGGTTGGAATCCTCATTCAAAGAGATACATCCTCTTTGGCATTTTTTCAAACAGTTCACAGATCTGTGAACAATTTCACCTTTGCTTATGTTTATTCCAAGCAGGTCTAGTGTTGAAACTAGAGCTCTGATACAAATTTGTTGTGTACCCAGCCACCCCAATGCTTGTTGGGATGGCGAGGCACTGGGAAATTTCACCAATTTCCCTCTAACATCCACGTTTAAATCAAACATGTCATTTAACATAGAAAACCACAGAAAAATTATTTTATATTTCATAGCATAAACCATACAACATAGAATTTAACATAAAACCAGGAACATAATACTTATCTCTTAAAAACCCACCAAATGGCTGCACACCTACGATGTTCCACACTACCATAGATCTCAATGCTCTTAAACTCTCAGCAGTGGATCACCCCCGAGCTAGGGATATGACTCCACTAGGTAAAATAGCTTCCTAATCCAACCATAGTCCATAATAAGTACCAACATGGTCTAGCCCAAGGAAAAAAACCTCAACAACACTCCAACCTACAGTTTCTCATTCCCCATGAACCTACACACCCCAAGGTAGTTTGCTCCCTTCTCTGCACCGAGGTCCCTTTGGCTGCACCACTACCCTTCCAGGGCTCCATCACAAGCCAACCAGGAATTCTTAGAGCACCGTGGTTCCAAGATTTCTAGCTTCCCTAAAAGGTATCCAGGTACCCTCTAGGCCTCATACCGGGGAACCTATCCCCACACTTATCCCTCCACGACTCCATCCTTCTCCAAGGAAACCCAAGGAGAAGTGTACACAAACACATATCCACCTAAGATCCATAGGGTAAGATCCATAGTCTTTGATCAACATCTTCCCAGAGAATCTCATGTGGTCAACCCATGGTAACAATGCAGTGAATGAATGGAGAATTAAACCCAATTCCCCCTTTCTATGTATGCATATATCATTTTATATTATATTATTATATAATATAATAATATAATGATATAAAGGATTAAATTATTATATAATATAATAAT
Source organism: Picea sitchensis (assembly GCA_010110895.2). NCBI lineage: Eukaryota > Viridiplantae > Streptophyta > Pinopsida > Pinales > Pinaceae > Picea > Picea sitchensis. The sequence continues at coordinate 47,261 of SNQJ01S0004574.1, forward strand.
ATAAAGGCCTAGGGATTTATTTTACTATATTTTCTTAGCCTCCTTGGCTTAAGTTCCGTTTACCTACCCCTTAGCTCCCTTTCTCACTTGTGGAGTCTTATCCCCCCATACTCTTTTCATCCTAGGGTTTCTAGTCGTGGTGCTATTTTTATTAATTAGTGCATATATACAATTTATAATACAATCTCTCTATCCTTTAATATCATTTCCATGCACTCCAGTCCAAACATATTGGCTCACCAGCCTAAGTATCATATGTACAATATATTTACAATCCAGGATCAAGCTGGGGTATTACAACGATTTTGATATTACTCTTGAAGATTTATTTCTGTAATATTTAATCTTTGAAAGATATTAAATACAAAAAATATCTTATGATGCATTCTTGGTTTTAAAGTGTTATCAATATTCTGAGTTTAATTAGGCAACATATTTGAAGAGGCCCCCCTGGTATGTGTTGTGTTTTTGTTCAACTATTTCCAGTAGAATTAACTTGTGTTTGTAATTTCTTCTTATTTTTTAAATTCCTATAATCAAAGGAAAGTTTATGTGATTTCCTCTATGCACAGAAAATTCCTGTAATTTTCTAAAATCAGGAATTCCAATAATTGTCTCATATTGCAAGAAATTCAATGTATACAAAAATTCCTGTAATTGTTTGAAATTACAATAAATTTTGTTATTCCTTTAATCACATGTAATTTATGAATTTAGCAGTAAAGTTTGAGACATGATTATCTTAGTGAGTGATTTTCATTTGAGAGTGATTGATTAATTTATCTTCCTTGCAAAGAATTTATTTCCTGTAATTTTCATTTAAGTTTACAATTAGAGCATGACTCATAACTTAAGGTGACTCATTCGACTTTATACTATTTGAGCAAATGTAGTATGAGTAAAAATACACATCCATTGTTTGAATCAGTAATTATGTTTCTACCAATTGAAGGTTAAATAAGTCCCTTAGTATCGAGAACAACCTTCAATCCCTGAGTTAAACTCTGGCACTTCTTTATTTAAGTTTACAATAGATATATTTTTCCATCAAAATCGTAAGTGACTACCAAGCTAGTTCTACATACATAGTGCCAACAACATATAAGTTTACTTACCCTGGTTTGGTAGATAAATGCTTCATAATTTAGTCAACTAAAATACCTGACATTTTGGCACCATTGTCGGGGATGTGTCAAGGAATTGGTTTTGGAAATCACAAGTTTTTTGTTGTTTTTAGTTCATTGTTCTAAGTTTCTTTATTTTTCTTTTTGCAAATTTTATATTTTTCTTTTTGCAAATTTCATATTTTTGTTCTTGCAAGTTTTGTGTTTTTTCTTACATAAATACAAAATGAAAAAAATTAGGTTCTTAGACTTTTCCTTGCATTTTGTTTATTCACACATTTAGGACCAGGAGGAGTGAATATGGTAAGACACAAAGACGACTTCACTATAGAATTCATGTAGTGAGATAACAAGACACATTCACTTTAGTGAGTCTTCATGAGTCCTAGTCGTGTGTGATTTGAATGAATAAACCAAATAGATCTAGAGTCAATAAATGTATGCTTGTTAAAACAACAAAATAAGTTGTTCCATTTGTTTAATAAAAACTAAAAGTTGTAGAAAAAACTATTTTTTTTGGAAAAATATAAACCTCCCACAAAACCACCTACTAATTCATCTACACAACCACCCACTATAGCATCTACAGAAAAATATGCTAAATCACCCACAAAATCACTTACTAAATCATCTACACAACCACCCATTTCATCATCTACACAACTATATACTAAATTATCCACCAAACTACCCATCAAATCATCCATAAAACCCCCCACTACTAACTTGCATGTAGGTAATAAAAGGGATACAACTAAATGTATCGTTACATGGAGCTCAAAGAAGGCACAAATAGAGGAAATTGTTGAGCAATTAAAATATCCAGAGGACACACCAGAGTGTCAGAGTAAACAATTTTGGATCTTTTGGAAGAATAATATGGCCGATGAAGAATATCAGAGTCGAGGTAGAAGGCCATGTGGTGAAGGTGAAAGAGGACTAGGAGTCGGGGGGGGGGAGAGAGCGAGGACCAAGGATTAGAGGAGAATGAAAAAGAATATTAGAAGGGTGAGGAGAAAGAGGAAGAGGCATGAATGATGAAAGGGAGATAACGGTAAATGAGGAAGAAGAAGTTAGTTTTGAATTTCCTATCCTAGACATGCCTACAACATTTGGTAATGAGTTAAAAATGAAAAACATACCACCTTCAATTCTTACTAATTTCCATGGCATGGAATCTAAAAACACTGATGCATTCTTGTTTGAATTTGATATTTTATTTCACACATATGGATATATTGATGATTCTCACAAGCTTCGTTTGTTTCCTACCACTTTGAAAGGAATTGCCTTAAAATGATTTATGGGATTAGGAGAAAGTACCATTTGATATTGGGACACCATGAGGAAAATTTTTCTTAATAAATATCAAGCTTATTGCGGGCCATGGGATTTCAAAGAAGAAATTTTTAGGATGGTCCAGTAAGAGGATTTGAGTTTAGAGACTATCTGGAGAGTTTTTTATACAATTTGTAGAAATCAAAACATAGTTCTTAAACCTTTATGTTATTTGTACTATATTTTTAAAGGGAATTAGAGATGAATATACTAATGTTCTTAACCTCATGGAATTTGGAGATATTTCATCACTATTGTTTGATCAAATTTATGAGATGTGCAGGAAGTATTCCATAGGGAAATCCAAGGATCGAAAAAGACAAAGAGACATTCTTTCAAAAGTCACCAAATCATAAACATGGAGTATGAGTAGGGCTGAAATCGATAACTTGCTAGAAAATTTCAAAACTGAATTTCTTGGCACATTTAATTATTAATTTGATTTTTTTAATTCTAAGAAAAGAAAACAAGATGAAAAAACAACCTCAGTTATTTTTTTTCCTGATTGTAGAAAGAAACATCCTAAAATTGAGCATCCACTAAATAGTGTTGACATTTTTGGGATTTGTGCATAAAAGCATAAGACAAAAAATTGTCTTTCACTGTCATGAATAAAAGTAGTTTACAAAGGAGATAATGAAGCAACAAAAACAATTTATAACATTGCACCGAAGTAGGCTTGGAAGTCATGACCACCAGGATTGTGACAAAATCCTTCTCATCAATTTTATGGATTTTTTAATCAAAATTATACACAAATATATTGGAATACTCCCATTCCATGGAAAAAATGATCTCTTCAACAAAATCCTAATCATCCTTATCAAAAAACTTGGAGAAGAAACACTTATGGAACTTAGCCACAACATAATCCTCAAGCACAATATCAAACCGACTATTAGTCACCACAATTTGTCCCACAACAATAATTTTTCCTACAAAAACAACAATACCAATCATTCCCCAAGTATCCTATGGCTATACAACCACCATTTCTATCTCAACCTCATCTCACTCAGCCACAATTGTTACAACTTTCATGAAATAAACAACTCTCTATATCCACACAAATTCCTCCACAACTAATGACAAAATCCAATAATTAAAAGGATAAAGTTGTTTAAAGTGTTGATGTAAACACTTCCTACTTATCTCATTGCCCGTGTGTGATTACAAGAAATTTTAGTTCAGTCACAGATTTTTCTACACAGTATTTAAGGATGGCCCTCATGGGAAGACGCTTTGAATAATTCTACAAGAAACCCAAAGGTGTGGTCATGAGGTCCGAAGTTGGCTCAGGAAAATGAGGTTGAAGAACATTAGAAGTAAACATAAAATATCAAACTTATTGTGGGCCATGGGATTTCAAAGAAGAAATTTTTAGGATGGTCCAGTAAGAGGATTTGAGTTTAGAGACTCTCGGAAGAGGTTTTTATACAATTTGTATAAATCAAAACATAGTTCTTAAACCTTTATTTTATTTGTAATATATTTTTAAAGGGAATTAGAGATGAATATACTAATGTTCTTAACCTTATGGAATTTGGGGATATTTCATCACTATTGTTTGATCAAATTTATGAGATGTGCAGGAAGTATTCCATAGGAAAAGCCAAGGATAGAAAAGGACAAAGAGACATTCTTTCAAAAGTCACCAAATCATCAACATGGAGTATGAGTAGGTCTGAAATCGATAGCTTGCTAGAAAATTTCAAAACTGAATTTCTTAGCACATTTAATTATTAATTTGATGTTTTTAATTCTAAGAAAAGAAAACAAGATGAAAAAACAACCTCAGTTATTTTTTTTCCTGATTGCAGAAAGAAACATCCTAAAATTGAGTGTCCACTAAATCATGTTCACATTTTTGGGATTTGTGCATAAAATCATAAGACAAAAAATTGTCTTTCACTGTCAGGAATAAAAGTAGTTTTCAAAGGAGATAATGAAGCAACAAAAACAATTTATAACATTGCACCGAGGTAGGCTTGGAAGCCACGACCACCAGGATTGTGACAAAATACTTCTCATCAATTTTATGGATATTTTAATCAAAATTATACACAAATATATTGGAATACTCCCATTCCATGGAAAAAATTATCTCTTCAACAAAATCCTAATCATCCCTATCAAAAAACTTGGAGAGGAAACACTTATGGAACTTAGCCACAATATAATCCTCAAGCACAATATCAGGCCAACTATTAGTCACCACAACAAATTTTCCTACAAAAACAACAATACCAATCATTCCCCGAGTATCCTATGGTTATACAACCACCATTTCTATCTCAACCTTAGCTCACTTAGCCACAATTGTTACAACTTTCATCAAATAAACAACCCTCTATATCCACACAAATTCCTCCACAACTAATGACAAAATCCAATAATAAAAAGGATAAAGTTGTTTAAAGTGTTGATGTAAACACTTTTCCTACTTATCTCATTGCCTCTATGTGATTATAGGAAATTTTAGTTCAGTCATAGATTTTTCTACACAGTCTTTAACGATGGCCCTCATGGGAAGACGCTTTGAAGAATTCTACAAGAAACCCAAATGTGTGGTCATGAGCTCCAAAGTTGACTAGGGAAAATGAGGTTGATGAACATTAGAAGTACACACAAAACCATTATAGATGGATAGTCCTCATCATGTCATTTCCATCAGTAGGTGGAACATGACCTAGTTCCTCATGGTTGAGGAGTTATGAGGTATTGAAGTTGGAATCCTTGAATAATGGTTAATAATCCCATAAACGATTGCAACAACAAGTTATAAGTCATTAATTAAAGGGTAAACCGGTTATAACAAAAAAGTGCAGGTTGGTCCTAAAGTGAATAAAATAAGTTACTTGGAAAATTATAAATATATGTCAAGAAGCCTCTCGTCTATATACACAAGTTCAATTATTATCTATCATTCAAGTGACCTATTGGTGAATCTAAAATGATGAATATGAGGTAGTAAAAGAGTAAGGAGTGCAAAGTTTTGGGGATTGCAGAGGAGACATAGGGTTTTATAATAAGCCCTAATTAGGATGACCCCCACAGGTCAGGCTACTGGTGTCTCGCGAGGCACTTCTATGGGTTGTTTAGTGCCTATTATGTGATGCCTCACATGATAATTATCATATGTCTAGAGAGGTTAAGCCATATTTGAAGAAGGATTCTTGGTTCAGGTTGCAGGAAGGTATGATTAAACAACATGGTGATCATAGAGTCTGAGATGGTATGTATCAGTTCTTCTTCATGAGTAAAAGTATGTCTTTTATGTTTTATTTTAAGTTTTGTATCATGGATGGTATGGCACATGCTTAAGGCATGTATTGGAGGCGCTTTTTGGTACATGGTTGCATATGGATGAGGTTCATGTTTTGGTGATATTGATACATGCTTGAGACATATCCTTGGTACATTATGTATGGTTGTTATGGTTCCTTATTAGATTCATATATTTTTTATATTGGCCTATATTTTAGGCATATACTTGGTTTTGGGTGCAGGCCCATTTTGGGGAAAAGGATATTTTTGGAGAGAAAAGCATGAAGTGGGAGAAAGACAACTGGAAGAAAAAGGAGCACATGCAAAGAAAGAATGCAAGATGCGCATGCAAGAAGACCTAACCATGCTAGGGTTAGGTTTTGGGTAAGAGGATGTAATGGATGATAAGACAAAAATAAATATAAATAGGTACCTAGGAGGTCTAGGTCAGGTTTCGAAGAGTCAGTCGTTACTTAGAGAGGTCAAAAGAGTTCGATGTGATTGTAATGGTAGAACACAAGAGTGTCTATAAAACCTGATCTATTTTGTAAGTTGTTGAGATGGGGAGAGGAAACAAGGTAGATCTTGAGGGTTAGATCACAGGCGAAGGAGCCTGGTGTGATCTAGTTTACCTCATTGTAGATCTTGACCCAAATGATTGAGGATTGTAAGGCACACAATGCTATAATATTGCAGAAACATAATAAAAGAGCTTGAGAGACAAATATTTTTTGATGTAGCCCAGGACGGGGTGAACCATGGTAGATGATGTTTTATGTGAATTGGTAATTGTTTATTCCTTTACTGTCCATGATTAGTTGTTAGATAAATGCATGAATGACTTAGCTAGAAGTGGCGATTTGCATGTATGAATGATGGAATAGTTAGTATGAATGAGGGAAATAACTGATGAATGAAGATCAAAGATTACATTCAAATATCCCCACTCACTCCTAGGCTGCAAGAACTTGAGCGTTGCAGCCACTCATAGAATGATCTCAGGTTGGACAATGTGGTGCACCCTATGTATTGCGCTACCTTCTAGTTTACGAGGGGGGGCGATAGTTTTAGAAGGGATTTGTTGGAAACTTGTTCAATTCTGAACCTGGGTCAAGTTATGACATTAAAGTAAGATCGGAGCAGATAAACTAGCTAACCCAACAAATGGTTCCATTGTTGTTTGGAACAGAATGGGATTGAGTGAATGAGATATGCTGAAAATCGTGAAAAGAATGTCAGATCTGGTGAGGAAACATTAAAAAAATGAAAATATAGAAGGGGATGTTCAGATCGTGGAATACAATGAAGGTAGATATTGAGAGTTGGTTGAAAACAAAGGATCTTGAGTTCATTCATAAGGAAAACATAAACCCTAAAATAACATCGTGCAAATATCTAGACAAGTACATGTTTAGCGACCTGCATGAGATGTTTTTCTGTGATCTTCTGCATGTACTGCAGGAGTGGCTATTAAGGTTGAATTACAACCACCCTACAAAT
>SNQJ01S0004574.1:54499-64823 GCA_010110895.2 Picea sitchensis
TTATTACACCCCGCCCACGTATCTTTCATCTGCCATGTCGGTCCCTTTAAACACTTTTTCTACACCAGGTCCTCAAGTACCCCCAGGTCTTCCGTATGGGGAGAATCAATTTTATAATTTGGGCTACCCTCCTTATGGGACACCCTCACAAGGGGGAAACATATATCCTCACTCGAATAATTCTTATCCTACCTCAATCTCTTTGTAGACCTCAGTGATGATGCCCATCTAGACCTCTTCAGACCACCTTGGCATAAACCACCATGTTTTTGGGCCAGCACAGGGATTATACCAGGATCCTTTCTAGCGTGCAATGCTTCATAATCAATCTTTTCCAAGACCTTGGAATCAAATACCGCAATCTATCGCTAGCCCAACCACTATAAGCTACACCAGTGCACCATTGCCCACCTCTGATAGTCATGTCGGAGATGAGTCAACAATTTCTACAAATCACATCGACAACTCGCTTCCAACCTCTGCCAATTATGTTGGGGGCAACATCCTTTTCACCCTGGATCATAGTCATGTCATGTCTCTGAATCCTATTCATCATACAGGAGACAAATCTCTTTCCTCGGCCAGTCCCATCGAGAAACCTAAACTTCTCAGATGTAAGCCTAAATTCCTTTGCAGGACTTGTGAAGGAAGCCATCTTACTCGCTTATGCCTAGTGACTGTTGGGATACCAGAGGCGTGGGGCTCACCCAAAATCCCTTCGGACTTAGAGACACCCATGGTTCCTAGTCGCACCACTTCATCTTTAATGATCCTGGCGGTCTCACTACCGAGATTTTCCTCCGACCTCACCCCCTCCATGGAGGGTGAAGTGTCTCATGCCCCCATTACCATGCATCCTCTTCAACCTATAATTGAAGAAGTGACCACGCCGGTACCATTTATGGTCAAACCGACTCTCCCTGAAAAGAGTGATGCACCCTCTAGTCACGTCATCAACATTCCAAGTCTTCCCCCTTCTGAAAAAGAGAGATTCATTCTTCCTTCGAATACTCTCTCTTCGAGTTCTGACGAGGTCGCCTTCGACTGGGATGACCTGACGGGACATCCCATACCCCCACCTATGTTTTTTCCACTAAGAGACATTATCTGAACCATAACAGAGACTATGTACTCCGTTATCACTTTCTCCTCCTGAACTTGGAGAGCTTTGGGCTTTCCCAAGATTTTGTCAGCTATCCGCAGGATATTGACTTTCGGCAGAAGGCCGAGACAGAAACCTTGGCCTCCCCCTTTACATGTTGATTAGAACTAAAAATGAGTCTTAGTTAAGCTCTTTTCTGACTCGTTATTAAAAATTGAAAAGATCACCAAGTGATTTGTCCTTTTCACACTCGTTAAAATTGGATTTGAAAGATCATGAGTCTTAGTTAAGCCCTTTTCCGACTCACTATCAAAAATGGAAAAGATCACCGAGTGAACTTGTCTTTTTCACACTCGTAAATTGGATTTGAAAATGCGTCTATTTGGCACATGTTTACCCCTTTTTTCACACCAAGTAGACTAAAATATATTAAAAATGATATTTTTTGGCGTTAAATTGTGATTGCATCTCATGCCCTTGCTTGCAGTATTGATCCTTTGGCCGGTTCTCACTTTTCTTTATAAACCATGGCCCAAGTAGTTTGCATCCTCAACCAATTAGAGCCTTGTTTATATCCTTCACAATTTGACACCCTATACCGTAGAAGGAACATCACCTCGAGTGTCCATCTCGAACATGCATTTTTTTTCATTGAGCATAAGTATGTTCCACTGCTAGAACTAGTTTTTCTTACTTGCGACACTCGTTCTCTCCTCTGTATCATAGCATTCACTTTTTATGAAAGAACAAAAAAAGACGGGCGGGAAGTGAGTACTATATTGTAATTGGCAGCAGTCGTGTCACCTTTGAACAAAGCACAAATTTATTGAGTCTTTGCGTCATCATATTTTTGGATTTAGCATGGCCTTAGGAAGCTGATCTCGTTACAGAATTTTCTCTACCGACTGGTTAATCTTCCAGTCACTATAAAGAACATTATGGATGCCTCCTGCATCTAGTTGCTACATCATTAAGTCTATGCTGTCAGAGTCCACTGTATGTCTCATGCTCCTGTTCAAAGGAAGTCTATCAACCTATGTCGACCACTCCTAAGAAATCTTGACTTTGCATGTCAGCCATACCCTCAGTTTGTCCCAGAATCACATGATACTTTGGTCTTATGATGCACCCTGGCCCTACTTTCATCATTGGTAGGTCACCTTGAACCCAACAATCGACATTTCATCATGGGTCGTTGACTGGATGGTTTCCCTTGTGTTCGACGACAATAAATCTATTCACACTTTGGGATTCATGCAGTGTCTTGGATGCCATTAGCCTTATTGGTGGTTTCCTCTCCTTTGTCAACAGTTTTCATCGTTGGCTGCTATTCAGAGGGTATTTTTCATGTACCGCTTGCATTTGGCACATGGGAAGGACGCACAGGGTCGTTGGTTAGTGAACATGTTCTTCGTCCGATCTCCACCAAATCATGAAGCTCCTGCTTTGTTTCTCATGTTGACTGATGAGACATGCCTTAATGCTCTCCTTTCAGTGGATCTACTTCCATTGACTTCAGCTCATGTATTTTGGATACAAGACCTAGAGTTTTATGAGTACCTTGAGGCTTGCAGTCATTAGTGGCAATCTCTCTCACCATTGACAGATGGGAATACATCAATGTATCCTGATCAATGGATCTCTCAAGTGTTCGACACTAGCTCCTTTATTCACATTTGTAGAGATGTACTCAGTGAATTGATACATACTTTCATCATTGGTAGGTTGTCTCGCATTCGTTAATGGTATACCTCAATGACCGGTAATCAAATGATGTCTCATCATGTTCGACCTCAACTCATTTATTCACATGATGTAGACTTGCACCATTGGCGAATTGTATTGAAGACTTGAAGACATCACTTTGTGGGCACAACTTTCCTGAGTTGTTCATTCCATTTCATTGGACCAATACCTATTTGACTTCAGTGATCATGGGAGATTAGATTGTACTCCATGGTATACAGATATCTTCAGATTGATTTTGAGATTGGTTTCACTGGGCCTTGATCATGACTATGACAACTATTAGCATGTAACTGCATTTATACTTGCCTACTCATGGCCATGAACACTTGTCAGTATATTTTCCACATGGATCTGCATTGTATTCTTGGCAGCCATGTATGCAAAGTCAGTACATAATGTAATGAACAATTGAGTTTTTCCAGCTGGTTCTCTACCACTCCACTTCTAGGTTATTTATAATGTATTTCGGCCATCGCAGATACTCCTCTGATCTCACACATTAGGGGGCATCTGTTATAGAAAGATTTGTCTCACCATTGCTATCTTGCACATAGGGAGTTTTTCCATTTCCCTATGCAGACTTATCAACCCCTTTTTGATAAATCCAGAGCCAAAAATATATATTTTTCCACATATATGCTCCCTATCTGCTTTGCAAGATGCGTATACGTTTGTTGCTCCACTACATCTCGCGTATATCGGGATTTGTGCCAAAAATTACAAAATGAGGTCGGGTTTCCATGTCACGACAGAATATCTCTGATCTTTGGCCTTCCATATATTGGAAACGTTCCGACTCGGCCCTTCAGCTGCATTCTGGAGGCTATAACAACACAATTTCGAGCTATGGAAAAAGAGGAGAAAACATTCAACTTTGAGAGAAAAGTTACTCTCGAAAAATTACTTCATATTGAGTCTGCATCCCTTTGTCCCTCAAGTCTGAACACAGTCTTCAGCCCCCAAGCTCTTTCCTTATTGTCGAGAGCACCTCATTACCTCTTTGCTATGAGTTTGTCTTTGGTGGAGGACTGAAGTGGTGGAGACCCAGTTGGAAGGAACTTGGTTTCTTGGTTTCGAACCGTGGCGACACGGAAGTCTGTAATGTTGATACTTTTGTTGAACAATTATTAATAGAAATACTCATTTCTCGTCCTATCGATATCTTGCAAATATATGATTATTATCCGTGGGCATGTTTGTAATGTTTATTAATGGATTGTGCTATCTGATGTGCTAACTTATTTTATATATTGTCACTATATGCTTGCATTGCTTGTTTGTTGAGAACTTCTTGCATGTGTAAAGCTTTGGGTCAAAGTGCTCAACGGTGGAACGACATCAAACGATTGGATCGAGGTAGGCTTCTTCCTTGTATTGCACATTAGTTTATATAACACATGTTGGAATTGAGTTGATTTCTGCAGTCATACCTATCTGTTGTGGTTTACCCTTGGCCATAGAGAGTTTCTATCTTGTAACATGCAGCCATGGAGTAGGGCAAGCAGGTTCATTACCATGCTATCAGATTTGGTTTTGAGATCGATATTTATGTGGGCAATTCTATTGTAGATATATACGGAAAATGTGCGAGTGTGGAAGAAGCACATCAAATATTTGACAGAATTCCTAACAAAAATGAGTTCTCATGGAACACAACCATTGAAGGGTATGCCAAATATGAAAAATAAATAGAACTGCACTAAAACTATTTGACTAAATTAGAAACACCTTCTCCTGGAGTACGATGGTTCGAGAGTATGCTAAATAAGAACGCATAATTGATGCACGTCAACTATTTAACATAATGTGTGAATGAAATGTAGTCTCATGGACTACTATGATCGCATGGTATGCCAGCAATGGACCTTATGAGGAGACCATTGCATTCCATTATAAAATGTAGGAGTTAGGAATTGAGCCATATAGCTTTAGTTATAATTTTGTATTCAAGGCATGCACTAAGATGTCAGCTTTGTTCTAGGGAAAAATAAATCAGAATAGTCTATCGTTGATTAGTACACTTACTATTGTATCGTTGGATGTAGACAATAGTTTATGTTAATGGAGAATGAGGCAAGAAGTCGTAAACCACTAATTAAGATATCCTTATCACAGCTTCTGTGTCAACCATGGAATCAGGTAAGTTGTTCCCTTTCTGGGTTGTTGATTTGTGTCCAATGCATTCATCTCCACACCTCAACCATCACAATAGAGAAAGATAAAATATAAGTACAGGGAAGTATGATATTCTTCCACAAGAATCAGAAAATGAATGATGCTCGCATGATTTTTGATAAAATGTTGAACCGAGATATGATTTCCTTAGATTTTGATTTCCTTAGAATAGAAATGGGAACGAGGAAAATGCTCCAAATCGCACTCAGAAATCCTTACACTCACTGTGAAACTAAAAATTTCACTTCACATCCCTCACAAGTCTGCTTCTGCTCTTTCAATATCCTTTCAGAAACAGACTCGACACCTCAATACCAATACATCAACGGTTCTCTTGCCAAAAAAGATGAAATTCCGTCCTCGAAAACCTCAGAGTCTAATATCGTGGATCAAGTTTGTGGTTTTTTGCATCACAAAAAATGGAATATGCTACAAAATATGGTGCCCAGATTGATGCCTTGCCGAGTCGGAGATAACTCATGTTCTTAACCATTAGGCCCACTCAGGTGCTCATAGTATTACAATTGTTATTGTGAGCAAAGCAGAATGTGGGTTATTGGCTTTGCAACTAAAACCCTAGGTTCATGTTATCTGTTGACCAACAAAACCCTTCAGATACCAACCCTTTCAGCATCAACTGCATGCAGCCTGAGGTATTTAATGGGACTACAAGAACTAGGTTTCTGTAGTAGTGAGGAAATGAGAGGTGATCATTCTATTCATTCTTCCTTATTAGTTTTGTGCGGAAATGAGAGGTTATCATTCTATTCATTCTTCCTTATTAGTTTTGTGTGCATAAGTCTGAGTTTATCCTTCGTGAGTTACTTAGATATTTCAGGTTCATATTACCATTATATTCTCGATTAAAACATAACCCATTACTTTACCACTCATAGAAATTGTGAAATGATTATACATAAGACATTTCTAATCTAATAAACATCCAAACAGAGTCCATGAAGAATCACAAAAAATACAGTTAACATAATATTTAACGTGGTTCACCCAACACTTGACTACTTCCACAAAGAATGAATTCTTTATAATGTGTTTGGTAATTGTTTCAAGCTTGCACACCGTGCTTACAAATATATATCATGGTTATTTGTCTCTTCTCCAAGCCTAGTCGCTCTACACTGCAAGCCTCTCTCCCTTTGCATCATCTCTTAACATTCAGACATCAATTCTCTCTCTTCCTAGCCTATCCTATCTCCCTTCTTATTACATATTTACACATCCATTCTAAGTCTTAAAACCCTACTTTGTTCATCTCAAAACCCTATTACAATGCATGACTACTCCAGTTAACTGGATGCTCGGGCTATTTTCACTTCATTTTCCATCTGCATGTTGCTTTTGTACTCTGACTATTGTTCTTTTGGATTTTGTGTGTCCTTCTAAATTTATCATGTTCAGTTGTCATCCTTCCTTTTCTCCTACTTTCTTCTCATGCTTTATTCTCTGCATTACTCTTTATTTTATTCTACTTATTGCATGTTGTACTTCTAGATATACCTCAACTGAGTACTTCCTAGTCTTCTTTCTTCCCCTACACACCTCTTATGCAAACATCTTGTATACTTCGTATTTTTATCAAAATTGTATCCAAAAATTACCTTTCCAACAAGCCCCCAAAACTCACCTATGGATCATCCCGAGCCACTTAGGCTTGTTTCCTACTCCTCCATGATTCACTAAACCTTTAGGAGGATCGCTTGGATACCTCCACTTCCTTTTGTATTTCTTATTATGTTTCTGTGATCTCTTCGACCCCTGTACAATAAAGGTTGTAAGTTTATTCTTCTTGATGGGATGCTTGCTTCACCTTTCCCTATGTAGTGGTCAGTTCACCAATCACCTTCACTGCTTCTTTTAACAATGATCCTAAATACCAGTGAAGGATATTTCGATCCCTCATATGTTCCACTTCCACATATGACTAAATATGTGCAAAAATTGTTGTCATACGTTCAACTCGTGGAAGTGTAGTGATCCTCTCTAAAGCTTGTTGGGCCTTTTCTTCTACTTCTCTTAATTTTTCCTCTAGAGCTTTCATCTCTGGATCTTCCACTAAGTCTATCCAAATTTGTGTGCTCTCCTCACATAGTTTTGTGCACTCTTCTTCTATCTTCTTGATGTTGGCGACTGCTATCATCACTATTTTCTCTCTTCCTTCTCTTACTTTTGGTGGCGTGTCTGATGCACTACACAATTGTAGGTCTTATATATGAAATCAAAATCCTTTGATGAATTCACCAATATTCAATACTTGTTCTTCCATAGTAGCTTCTACTACTATTCGAACTTCTGGAATGACCCTGTATAATTTCTAGACAACCGCTTGTGTTTTTTGCGCTATACTTTCAGCTTCTTCTTTTTCCTTGATGGATTTACTTACCCTTTCCTTGGCCTCATTTTTGTATTTCATTACTTCCTCCACTCGGCCTTCAACTTCCTTCTTCTGTTGGACCGCAACATCATATTGTTGTTGCAGTTGATCTCTTTCGTTCCTCATTTTTTTCAGCTCCTGGTGTGCTTCATCTCCTTGGTTCTTAATATCTTGCAATAAGCCTATTTGAAGGTATTTTAATATTTGTATTGACATACTCAATACCACTATGTTCAAGTGTCCTAGCATGTTCACATGTTCTTGTAATTCGAACAATGGAAATTCAAGTGTGTCCATATGAATTTGGAGTGTTTTGTGCCTAACTAATCGTTGGGTTAAGGTTGGATGTGTAGCATCTTCTTTCTTCCCTAGAATTATGGATAGTCCTCCCTCAGTCCTGCACTCTTTTGTTAGGCTGGTAGCTGTTGGAGTGGTTCCAACTAATCCTACACCCTCTGTTGTTTCTCTCCCTATTTCTTTGATGTTCCCTCCATGATTTCCTCCACGACATCGTGTACTTGGTAGTCAATGTGGTCCATATTGTCATTGGTTAAAGTATAAACTAGGGGTTCCTTGTGCACTTTAGTCTTCTTGTGCACCCCTCCTGTTGGTTCCTTCTTCTTATCCTACTGTTTTTCTCCTTTTGTGGGGGTTATTTACTGAACTTTTGTTGTTGATGGGCCATGCATATCTCTTTCACCATTATTTTGATCATTCCCCTACTCCTCATCCGGTTCTTCATAATTCTTATCTTTCTCTCCTTCCTCTTTTGGGTGCCCTATTTTGTCTATTGGGGTTTTCCACCCATCTTCCCAATCATTCACAATCAGGCATATGTCTTTCAATTTAAACCTATAGGTTGGTTGAAAACTACTGGCACATCGGGTCATCCTTTGCCCACACATACATGTGATGCATGCCTTCTTTGAAGCAAGAAATGTCCTTATAGGTTTCCATTGTCCCGACTGAAATGCACGATGTATGGTCGATTATACGCATGATCGTATCGAAGTATACAAAAAATGTAACATCATTATCATGTTGGCTCCTTTAGTTTGACATATGCCATAAGTTGGCATATCGCGCAACCATACCACCTCTACAAGATGTGAACATGTGTTGATAGTAGCATGGTTCGTGCCATCCAACCAGCACAATCAAAATCAAAATCCATTCATAGTGAAATTATGTTCCCTTTTCCCGGGCCTCAATACAATCTTGCAAAAATTGGTTCACCAAGAAGGTGGCCCAGTTCATTTGAACCCCTTCAACAATTTTTTTCTTCATCTAGTACTTCATCCTTCCAAAATTTGTGCAACAACTTGTAGTCTAGCACCTGCGTCGCAAACCAAACATTGTGATCATTGGTGTTTTTAACATCCAATCCTCTTTCCCCGCTAAAAGTATGGAACTTTTCCTTCAATGCTTATGATAGAGCTCTCTCTCGTGCCTTGTTGAAGAAAATGGTTGGATCCTCTCCATCTTTTGGGAGCCTTGTAATCCATGCAATCAACACAATATCAATTAAAAGTGGGGGGTCAAGCCATAGTGCCCCCCCATACATGCAATTGAGCAATAACTTCACACAAGCATTAATTTCCAGACTACGCCTAAAATGTGGGATCTCCATCAAGTTTAGTATGCCTGACTTCTCCAATTCGGTTTCACATACCTATGTCTCCAAGACTATCATTATTGTTCCCGGTATTCTCTTAGCACACAAGTATTTTTACCTATCTAGCTCTAGAATTTTTTTCTCGTTGGTGATATCATGATCTACAAACTTGAGGCCGAAAACCTTACCAAGCATATCTCCTTTGATGCATACACTATATTGGTACTTTCTCATATGTTGGTACTTTGATACTTTGATACAACAACGGGTATTTCTCATATGTTGGTACTTTGATTGGTGGCGTGTTATCCATCCTACGTGGGATGTATTTTATGTGGAAGTGTTCTTGTGAAGCCCAAGCCAAAGCTCTAGGTATTTCCTCAACCTATCGTGTAACTGCTTGGCATTTTGACTGTTATCGCACTGCTTTTGATGGCGCTTCAACTTTTTTTGGGGTCATTCATCTTGTTCAATAGGTTCCTTGAATTTCTCTGTGGTTGTTTTGTTGTAGCTATAGTTTAACTCCGAGTCTCTCTGGTTCGCTCTAGTTTGTTGTGGTTCTCTCTCTCTTGCATGCAACTCTTAGTCACAATGATTTACACTTAGTGACCTTCGATTTTTTTTATGCCTCCTTGTCAATTGGGCATGTCTCATCACACCTTAACTAACTTTTCCAATCCACCAATGCGATGATGAATGGTTAAATAAATGTGACTTTATTACCAAATCTGTTGTGTGATGTTTCCCTCGTACTGCCAATCTGTCGTTATTTCCGAAGGATTTTACCATTTAATAGTATACGATATCTTTATGATGTGTCATTTTCCTATTATCGTCATCGTTTTCGTGCTTTAATGCTTCCAACTATCTTGTTAATTTTGAACTGCACAATTGTTCTTTCTTGTTCATCTATTTGCTTCGCAATCTTTTTTTTCTATTTATTATTTTCTAAATTGGTGTAGTTCCATTCTGATGCTTGATAACCATTCCTTCTACACTAGATATTATGTCCTTTTTATCGACATTCATTTTCCTTTTTTTATATCTACTTATAGATTTTTTCTTCCTTTTTTCTACTTTTTATATTATTTTGTGTGTTTTACCTGCCTACTATAGTACAATTACTATGATACATGTGTTCGGGTGCAACCTCGATTACTACGTAGACTGTCGACCATCTCTATAGAGTTTCATTCGACTTCCATTCACCATTCCTCCAAGAAATTCTCCATTCAGGTTTTCCAAATATGCAACACATGTCTTTGTTACATGCTAAATTACATAGGGTCCTAAC
>SNQJ01S0004574.1:92604-115861 GCA_010110895.2 Picea sitchensis
GAGAGCACCAACTCTCTGGTTTCTCTAGCACCCACTAGAAGGAAGCACCAACTCCCTGAATATTCCAGCACCAACTGGATGGAAGCACCAACTTCCTGAATGTTTCAGCACCAACTGGATGGAAGCCCCAACTTCCAGTTACACAGGATCCAACCTGTATAACAGAGAACACTTGTTCTCCCTAGCACCACCCTGCCACCCTTGTTTCTCTGGTTGCAACCAGATGGAAGCAACAACTTCCTATGTTCAAGCTCCCACTTGAACCTCTGAGGACAACAGTCCTCCCGAGCACCTCCCAACCACCCTTAAATATCAAATAATGAATACACAGACAACTACACAGATAAATCAATTCTTACCAATCTTTCTATGTATCTGATCTTCAACAAACTGTTCTGCAATTCTTCTCTTCTTCTGTTTGTTTAGCAGGTCTGCTCTGTATCAACTTTTTCTATCATTCTGCTCTGGTTCTGCTATGTCTGTCATTATGCTCTGCTTCTGCTCTGTTTGTCATTCTGCTCTAGTTCTGCTCTGTTTGTCATTCTGCTCTGCTTCTGCTCTGCTTCTGCTCTGCGTTTCATCTCCCTCTACACATTTGCTCAATTTCCTGCTATGCCTCTGCTTCTTTTCTTTTTCTTACTGTTTATTCATTTTCACTTCAGAACGGCTAACCCGACACAGTTTGTTTCGTCTTCTTTTATACACACGGGCACAACGTTTCAACTTCCCAACTCCTTGGGCAAAATGACGACAACTGTCCAGCCAACCGAAACACCAACTGATCGACAACTAATTTGCAATCATGAGTCCATTTCACTAACGGATTTGTAACTGAAAGAGTTAAAAGTGTGTGGAAGAACAGTAACCCTGCGATCAATTCAAGCTTTATCCGCACCGTTGGATAATCTATATTATTCTTGCCTTTTAAATCGGGTTTCGGCACTTTCAGTGTCGAGATGCACATGTACTCGGAACCCCCGATTCTTCGATCCCCGATGTGCTCCTTTCCCGAGCTTTAGCCCCTTCCGGCTACACAATGGTCCATGTGACCTGCTATCATGTGACCGCCACCATACCTCTCGTCGGGATTTCAGGATTTACTATGTCAATGTGCATACACCCCTTGCACCCACGATATGCCGATCCCCAACTTCCTCCGTACTCCTTCCACTTGTCCTCCACTGACTCCTGGGTGGCCCACACGCTATATGCTTTATCGGGAAATCGTGTATCGCGTTTTCGCGATGTCTGATGTTCAATGTTCTTGTCAATACCAAAACCCGATCCCCGAAATTCCGTATAGAAAACAGATCAACGATCCAAATTATATTTAGATTTGACGGTTGCTATTACATCGCGATTTCTCATATCGCAATTTCGTAGTTTGTGTTGCATCGTTTCTTTTCTTTTTGAAATCGCGATTCACGAAACTCTGACACAGGTTGTGATCAATGGTCCAGGTATGACCTTGACTCAACGGCTACGATTGAGTCGCGATATCGCATATCGCGAAATCGGGGTTTTTGTTGTCTAATGTTTTTGTCACTTCAAAATCCCGATTCATGAAACTCCGATAAGGAGTTAAATCAACGGTCCAGATCACTTCTTATCTTAACGGCTGCGATTAAATCGCAAAATCGCATATCGCGATTTCGGGGTTCTTGATGTCAAGTGATTTTGGCATTTCAAAGTCCCGATCCCTGATACTCCGACAGTGACTAGAATTAACGATCCAGATCACTTCTAACTTTAACGGCTGCGATTAAATCGTGAAATCGCATATCGCGATTTCGGGGTTCTTCTTGTCAAGTGAATTGGACATTTCAAAGTCCCGATCCCCGATACTCCGATGAAGCCTCCTATCGAGCTTCTCCTGATGGCGCCCGATCGCTGCCACGCATCCTTCCAAATGGACGGTCCCGATTATGTCGGGATTTCGAGACTTTCAATGTCCCGGTTCTCATGACCTTGAGAACTCCGATCTCCCGATGGATGATATCCCGATGACAACTCCTCGTGTCGGGACTTCTCTTCTTGCTCCCGAGGCTTATCTCCCTCGCAGCTTCTGCAGATCTGACGGTTGTCGGCGACCTTGCACCAAATCTAACGGCTCTCGTTCTTTCGGGAAATTTGAATGGGATCCAACGGTCACTGACTCTTCTCCTCCCGATTATTGCTGCGCTGCTATTCATTGCTGTTATACTCAAGTCGTCACTACAACTACAACTGTACTTTCCATCAATGACAAGTATACACTGCCTATTCACTGTCTGTTACATATTTACCAACAAAAGGTAAGTTACTACCTCAGTTTATTTCATTGCCTATACTTAGATCTATAGTTTATGTTCTGATCTATCATTTTAGTATGCTAAGACATATTTCTATTGTTTCTTTGTTTTATTTGTTGAGAAATAAACCTACTGTTCAGATCTAAACATACACAGTCCAGATTTATTTGTTTTGCTAACTTAGAAAGACAATACAGTTCAGATCTATTTTTGCAAACTCAGAAATGCTTCTACAGTTTAGTTCTAGTTGTTCTGCTCATTCATAATCAAATCTATAGCTTTACTTATTCAAAAGTACCTTATGTTCAGATCTACTGTATGTTTTGAGTGTAATTTTTATTTAGATCTTTATGCATTTGCTGATCTAACTGTCAGAAATTTTTGAAAGAAAGTATATTTTCTGTCTTTCCCTATTTTCTAACAGTCAAGAACACTGCAAATCTAGCATTGACTAAATTAATAAACTATATATCTAATACTAAAACTGCAAGAAACCAATATATTATTAAGTGATGTTAGCAATGTTAATATAGGGAAACTATAGTATGGGATGAATGCACGCATTGAATTAAGGTACAACTAAGAGAGGACAACATCTAAAATATAACCTACAAGCACTACATAAAGTAAAGCAGAGCGAATCTAAGGACTGATTAATATATCCTCTGGATTGATAAATTTGAGGAAACTTATTAAAACTTTGCAAAGTGGTCTGCTCAGTTGTTATCTCGAAAGAGATCCTCTTATTGATGGGTTCTAGATTTACTTGCAGATAAGTTTTTGGCATGGCCAATAGATCTCAGAAAAAGAGATCTAGATGATTTAACAGTCATAAAACCTAGTGTAAATCACCTTTTCTTGTTAGCAAAGATTGGATATATTTCATCGAGAGCTTGGTGGTCATATTTCAGAAGCTAAGAAGTAAGATTGTATGAATTAAAAAGAATTGGTTTTTGCATTCTTCTTTTTAAGATATAAGTATATTTGAGGCTTGTATGATGTTAGGCAATGACAAATGCAGAGCATAATAGTGATTTTTTGTAAGTATGCAGGCCAATGCATCAATACTTTTGTATTCAGTAGTTACATTACTGAGAAACTGTACATTTTTACATTGAACTGGTAGTAATGGTCATGACTCGGGCTTTTGTCCTGCAAGAGAGTTGGATGGAGTCTGTTCTCCAAAATTTGAATTAGTCATTTTCATCTACGGAAGTTTAGTTATAATATGGAAGATCATAAGAGGTTCTATAGGTGATTGTTTCTTTCTTGTCCATGAAAATTGTGAATCGAATGGTGTCTGGACTCTGAAATGGTCTTTATTAATGGTTTTGTTGATTGGATTGTCCATCTTGGCATTTCACGATTCCAATGCAATAAGATGTAATTAGGAAAAGGAAATGGAACTATATGATAAATTGTTTTGGGGTTATACAGAATGGGATTGATGAAGTTGCAGGTTATTAGAAAAATTCTAATGAGGATCAGAAAATGTCTAAAAAGAAAAAATGTTGTGAAAATCACTTTCCAATAGTGTACAATACTCAAGGGGATACTCAACAACCTGTTTATCAATTGGCCAACTATGAAGGGGATACTCAACAACCTATTTTTCAATTGGCCAATTATGAGGCCTGTAGTGCAGAGGTTTCTGATATTGATTGAAAATCGGTCCTGAAGATCCAATTGGTTGTGTGAATTGTTATATAAGACTTAACAAAAGAAGTCAGAAGCAAATGGAATAACCTATTTTTAAACAACACAATAAGTCTTGAATCAACGAAATCTGGGGAGAAAGATGCAAGTGAAGATATCGCTCTGGTTGAGGATGTTGATCAGGCAGTTAGACTCGAAAAGCCTTCTCTTATCATGGTGTGGGAAACATCCAGTGGTAATATATGTGTAACCAGGAGAGGGAGTGCAATAGACAACCTGAAGTCTGATGTGAACAATCAGTCGAAGGCGATCCCTGATAATTCAAGAAAAGTCCTGATTTTCTTTTCTAATGAAGAGAATAGAAATTTTCAGGCAAGTAGAAATATTGCAGCTCATGATGCAAAACCAGTGAGAGAAGAGATAGGGTTCATGAAATTGATTTGGATAAGTCATTGGGTCAATATTTCAGAAAGAAACGAATCATCTTTGAAGAAATACAGAAGCTAGAATACATAGAGATATATTTGGCATGCCACTTCCCTAACCAGCCAGGCCAAATGGGCCACAAACTGCCAAACTAGACTAGATATTTCTTCATTTCTTTAAGGGAAGAGACAAAAGAGAATTTGAGTCAAGACACTATTGCAATTTAATATTTAGCACTTAAAGTTGAAGGTATATGTGAAATTGAATATTTAGTCACAATAGCAGAGGATACGAATATAGATGAAGCTTTGATAAATAACGCTGAAGGTGCAGATACAATTATGATTGCAGTCAAGGATACAAATGCAATTGAAGCTCTAATAAATCAAATGAGGACACAGAAGCAGCTGAGTGGAGGGGATCATCTAGATGTAATTGAATCTTTGGTAAATACAGCTGAAAATCCAACAGAAGCTGATACTGCAGTTGAGGATCCACACACAGTTGAAACTTTGATAAATACAGATGAAGATACAAATGTATATAGAGATAATGCAAATGTGGCTAAAGATACCGGTGAAGTTCATTGCACCGAGAGAAGTGAAGATTATAAAAGTTTTAAAAGACAAAATACATACCAATGGTTATAGAAAGTTGGGCTATTGATTGAGACAGGGTCTCTAGTGCACAGATCCTGGGCCAACCTAAAGGGAAACACCACCTTTGCTCCACCTTTGCACCAACATCTACCTGTGTAACCATTTTCATTATGTTTCATACTTCTTGAGAAGTGAGTCATTGAAGAGAAAAGATGCATACGGACATAAAAGAAATACATGCATACATTGCTATTTTCAGATCTGGGATCCAAAAGGCCCTCTGTTTGCACCCATCCGAAATGTTGTAGTGAAATCTTCTAGTCAAACCAAAATTTAACTCAATCCCTTTCATACCTGCAAAGAAATCTAGGTCTCAATCTTGAACATCGTAATCACAACAACAAATATGACATAAATTATATATTCCCAAAAATATGACATAAATTATATATTCTCAAAAGCTAGGAATTTTGCAAACCATCCACCGAGAATACAATAATAAGCCCATCTGTTAGATAAAAATAGGCATATCAGGCAAGAGAAAAATTCCTTAATGTATAAGCAACTATTGGCAGCTGGGTAGAAGAATCCGAAACATGGCAAATACAATTCTGGGCCGTATTTGAAATTTACTCTAAAATTAAACACCTACTCATCTCATTTTTATTGCCTGGAAAAAACTTTATAGAATTATTTAGTCCTCTATTTATTTCTCCCATCCATATTTGCAATGCCTTCTTGAATTACGAATTTTGTCTTCATTACATCTACAAAAACTTTATAGGATTATTGAGTCCTATTTCTATTTTCTTGAATGTAATGGCCATGGGCTAAATTTGAATACATATTATTCTCGTTTTCATTGCATCTACAAAACCTTATAAGATTATTTGGTCTCGTTTCCACCTATTATGCTACTATTTACTGTTAAATTTGGCAGCATCGGCAGTTATTCTCCAATGAGAGGCAAGATGGGCCACCTTGAGGCTATCCAAGGAGATTTGGAGAATCAACGAGTCTTGTGAGGTATTGACAAAGTCAAGGGGAACGTGCAACCTTTGTGAGTCAAACCAAAAGTCAGGACGAACGAGATGCTATGTGATCTTGTGAGCCAAGATGTAAGTCTAACGCAAAAGTCAGGGGGAATGTACAACCTCTATGAGCATAAACAGTCTAGTGCAAAATTCAGGGGGAACGTACAACCTCTGTGAGCATAGACAGACTAGTGCAAAAATCAGGGGGAACGTACAACCTCTGTGAGCCTAGTCAAGCCTTGTGAGTCATGCGTAAAAGTCAAGGTATCTAGCAAAAGTTAGGTTGAATGTACAATTCCTATGAGCTAGAAACAAACAATATTCCTTATATTGCAAATGATGTAAATGTATTGATCAAGTGTGTTGGCACATGTAACACTATCCACCATGAATAAATTTGAATTGCCATGTATAAGAGTCAAGTTGAATGAATTGTTAAACTCAAGTTGTTAAAGGTCAAGTTGTAAAAGTATAGTTGCATAAGTTGCATACATGCATAGTTGCATAGTTGCATACATGCATAGTTGCATAAGTTGCATAGCTGCATACATGCATAGTTGCATAGTTGCATAAGTTTCTTAGTTGCATACATGCATGTTGCATGTTGCATGAATGACAAGTTGCATGCATGCATGTCAAGTGCATGTTGAGTTAGTTCACATGCATGTTCAGTCAAGGTCTAGTTGCATGTTGAGTTGGCATGCCATGCATTGCCAAGTCATAAGGGCGAGTGGTATTCCTAACTAAAGTCTCAAGTCAAGTTCTAAATTCAAACTAAGTAAAGTTCTAAATTTGAGCTATGACATTCATGCAAACAAGTTACTATTTTGAGACCTCTCCCTCCTCCTCTCTATGCCTTCTTATACATAGGTCAACCCTCATTCTACACATCTTGTTATGCAGTGTAAGGGTGAAGGAGGAGAGGCAATGAAGATACTCTGCTACAATGTTGGTATATATTAGTATAAAGAGGTAGCATATCAGGACAACAAGTATTCTGTAACAGTGTTGATGCATGACAGCAAGAAAGGACAACTTGACAGCAAAGAAAGGACAACAAGTATCTTGTAACAGTGTTGGTATATGTCAGCAAAGAACAAGACAGAAAGTATCTTGTAATAGTGCTGGTATATTCAGCAAAGAAAAGACAACAAGATGTCATTGTGTTTACAGGTCTTACAGTCAGGTCGAAGTCGTCTTGGCAAGCTCTTTAAGAGCAAAATTTCATGGTGGATGATTGTAAGTGGTTATACATTCTATTTGCAATAAAAGGAGATTGTTTGTTGGGGGTTTTCTCCCTATATAGGATTTTCTCCCTATATAGGGTTTCCCCAGGGTACATGTGTTGTGAATTTTCATGTTGGTAAATCTATGGTGATTGTTGTTCAGTTTTATGAACCATATTAAGCTAAATACTAAAGCACAGTCAGAATTTAAAAAATTACTTATAGATCTGAAATCTGAAGATTTTCCAGGTCCTATCAAGCTGCCAACTGGGTCTGTCTTTGACCTCAGGCTGGTTCTAAGTTTCAACTATCAATGAAGGTATTGTTCTTGTTTTAGGACAGCCAACAGTTCAAGAACTTCTTGTTGATTTGTTACGGTTACATTCACAATTTTAGGTGCTCTAGCATGTAGTTTTAGTCACCAAGGGTTAGCACATGCATACTAAAATAAATGTAACACACCTAGAGATCTTTACCACTGAAAATAAGTAGATCTAAAAACCTAACACACATGAAAATGTACACAGGTATTTTTGGTCAACATGACCCTGGATAAAACCCCCCCGAGAAAAACCAGTTTGGAATATATGTCTATATATGAGGAGAATAGATGGTGGAATACAGCAAGTACAAAATATAGATGAACCTGATACAATAGCTATTAGAATATAGACGATTGTGCTCATTTTACCATTGACGATACCCTCATCACCCAACCACTGGTCGAAGCCACCCTCCGAGCACCTTGACCTTGACTAAAAACAAAATCCTGGTAGCAATCCAATAGCCAAGAGAGGCTAATGCACCAAGCAAGAGAATAGAAACTAAGCTAAACGGATGATCCCACCCAGAATCTAGCGCACCACTTTCCCAACTCTCCCAGAAAACTTGCGCACCAAACTATTGTTGCCTGCAACTACCTTCGCAAATTTATCTCTCACTGCAATTGTTGAGATGTGTAATAATGAAACTGGCGCCTTGTATTTATAGTGAACCGGGCAAACTAACTGGGGTCGACTTCTCCTTTTGGGTATCAATAAATTCATATTAAATTTATTTGTTCAGCCGACAACTTGTCTAGGGTTTCCTTCAATTCTTTGCTTCATTCTAGAGGATTCTAGTCTTGTCATAGGTCACAATAGAGGTTCATACCTCCCGAAGCTACCATAATATTAACACTCCCTCCTAGCTAGGGAGGTATGGTCTTGAGCACAACAGACCATTCAACTGGTAGCACTATGAGCACCTGTCATTATTATCCAACTGGATAATCTCCTATGACAACTGGTACAATGTCAATTAATAGAACACACCTATGTCTATTCAGGTAGTACGCAACTACTCAAAATTGTAAAAACATAATCACAAATAGTGGAGCAAATCCATCATTAGTAGTATATCTCTACTGTCTGGAGACAAGCAGTCTCTGGGCCAATCTTTCACTCGCATCTGTGAGATCTGAAAGAATATCTGCCTCATGAATGGTGGAGCACATCCACCACAGTAGTTTACACCTACTGTCATGTATTCTTCATAACAAACATATGATAGCAACCTGCATAGAAACAATGTTATGATAAAAACTGAATAATCTGGGCCAATCTTTCACTCACGTCTATGAGATTTGAAAGAATGTTTTCCCTCAGTATAGAATATCAACAATGGGTTATCTGCCCCTATCTTCTCAAACAAGGAAGAAGGATTATTTCTGATTTCTGAACCTAGACCATTTCTCACCCTGGGCCATTCTTCCGACACTAAACAAAGTGTAACCTGGAGAGAATGAGTATGCCCTAAGAAATGCTTGGACCATTCCTCACCCTGGGCCATTCCTCCAACACTAAACAAAGTGTAACCTGGAGATAATGAGTCTGCCCTAAGGAATGATTTTCCCTGATTGCTGAGCCTGGACTATTCCCCACCCTGGGCCATTCTTCCGACACTAAACAAAGTGTAACCTGGAGAGAATGAGTCTGCTCTTGAGGAATAACTGTCCGGACCATTCCCCCCCCTGGGCCATTCCTTCGACACTAAACAAAGTGTAACCTGGAGAGAATGTATAACCCTCGAGGAATGTTTATCTTTCATCAACCTCAAAAACTGACCATTCTTCAAAACTACTCGCAACTGTGAACTTCGAAAGAATGACTGCCCAGCGAGGAGGACCATTCTACTTGACCACTACTAAGAGTGACTGCCAAGAAGAATGAATGTCCTAGACCACTCCCCATAATGGGAAGTCGTTATCTATGATACATCAACAATCAGTCTACCTCCCATGTTAACTACAATGGGAAGCCACTGTCTGTCAGAAATCTCAATCCACTTTCCGAACAGGAAAGAGTCTATCCAATCTAGACTATTTTTCAATTATAAAGATAAATAATATTTTCAGTGCTCCCTCCTAACTGGAGAGTCATTTAAATCACAAAAATAAATGTTTTTCAAGAATATTTTCCATACCTTCTCCTAGCCTGGAGAGTCTTCCCTTTCAGCTAAGGGAGTTATTTCCATGATCCCCATCTTCTTTCGGAAATATGCAAACTTGATTCTGGATAGAGGTTTTGTCAGGATATCTATTGTCTGCTCATCAGTGGGGATATACTCGAGCTTTACCTCTCCTTCCTGGACTTTATCTCGAATAAAGTAGTACTTGATCTCAATGTTCTTCAACCTTTCATGAAACACTGGATGCTCGGATGATCTTATACAACTCTGATTATCACAATATATTATGGTCGATTTTGGAGTCTGATCAAATAAATTGTATATTAACTTCCTTAGCCATACTGCTTCTGTGCATGCTTCACAAGCTGCCATATACTCTACTTATGTTGTACTGAGTGTGACAGACTTCTGCTTCCTTCTGCCCCAAGATATCATAGCGGAGCCCAAGCTAAAACACATACATGAAGTACTCTTTCTGTCTTCTGCACTTCCTGCCCAATCAGAGTCTGTGAATCCATGGAGTTGGATATCACTGGATGTGGTATATCTCAACCCATAGTTTATTGTCCCATTAATGTATCTTAGGACATGCTTTGCAGCTATCCAATGTTCTTGTCTAGGTTCCACCTGGAACTGACTTAATGTATTTACAACAAAGCAAATATCTGGTTGAGTATTTACCAAATACATTAATGATCCAATTAGTTGTCGATATAGAGATGGATCTACTGGATCAGAATCTGGGACTTTCACTTTTCTTATATCTGCATTCATAGGAGTGTCCATGGATTTACAGTCCATCATTCCAAACTTCTGAAGGATCTTTATTGTGTACTTTCCTTGTCCAAGGAATACTTCACCATGCTTCTGCCATACTTCTAGTCCCAAGTAATAGTGCATGAGACCTAGATCTTTCATATCAAATTCAGAGGCTAAATCCTTCTTGCACTAGATGATTAGATATTCTTCACCTGTTATGAATAGATCATCAACATGTAATACTAGAATCACAGGTGCGTTGTCCATGACTTTGTAGTAAAGGTTTGGATCTGCATGACTCTTGGAGAAACCAAGTCTTGTTAAAGAGCTGTCCATTCTGGCGTACCAAGCCCTTGGAGCTTGCTTGAGTCCATATAGAGATTTCTTTAATCTGCAAACGTGAGTGTCTCTGGAATGTACCTCAAATCCTTGAGGTTGTTCAATGTACACTTCTTCTTCAATGGCTCCATTGAGAAAAGTTGTCTTCACATCCATCTGGTGTAGATTCCATCCCATGGAAGAGGCAAGAGATATGATAGCTCTAATGGAGGTATACCTTACCATGGGAGCAAAAGTTTCGTCATAGTCTTCTCCCTCCTTCTAGGAGAATCCTCTGGCCACGAATCTTTCCTTATATTTATCCACGCTTCCATCTACTGCATGTTTGATCTTGTATACCCATTTTGAAGTTACCATTGATTTCTCTTTAGGTCTGGGTACAATTTCCCATACTTCATTTTTCATAATAGACTGGTGTTCTTCCGTCATGGCTTCTTTCCATTGTCCCTTTTTAACTGCTTCTTCAAATGTAGTAGGTTCTTCATCTAGAAGTTTTTTCATGTATGCTGCATAACTTGAGAATCTTTTCGGTCTTTTACTCTTCCTGGATGTTCCTTCTGGAACCTTGATTCTTTCTGCGTCTTGTAAAGTGGCTTCAAGCCAAGCTGGTTGTTTCTTATTCTTTGGTATATTATCTGGATCAACGTTCTCACATAGCTCCATAGGATGATCAGGTTGATCGTTTTCGTTATTTTCACTTTCTGTGTTTTCTTCATTTGGTTCTTCAAATTCTTCTTCTTCTATAGTTTCTTCAATAGATTTTCTGAAGGCCATTCTTTCATTGAATGTTACGTCTCTACTTACTTCTATCTTGTGTTGTTTTGGAATATATATTATGTAGGCTTTGGATGAATCACTAAATCCCATGAATATCCCCTTCTTTCCTGAGGGTTCTAGTTTATTTCTTTTATCTTTGGGAATATGAGAGTAAACTTGACATCCAAATATTCTTAAGTTTTCTACGTTAGGTTTCTTACCTGAGAATGCTTCTTCTGGTGTCATGTCCTTCAATATGCGATGAGGGATTATGTTCTGTACATATATTGCCATCATTGCTGCTTCTCCCCATAGAAACATGGATAGATCTTGATCGTTCAATAGGGATTTTATTGTTTCTTCGATAGATCTGTTCTTTCTTTCTACTACACCGTTTTGTTGAGGATTATGAGGAATAGTTATCTCCCTCCTAATCCCTGCTGATTTGCAGAATGCAATGAACTCCTTTGAGGTGTATTCTCCTCCATTATCTGTTCTTAATGTCTTGATCTTCTTGTTCGTAAGGTTTTCTATTTCTGCCTTGAATTCTTGGAACTTGTTGAATACTTCATCTTTTGACTTTAGTAGGTACAGCCACGTATTTCTTGAATAGTCATCTATGAAGGTTACGTAGTAGAGAGATCCTCCTAAAGATTTGATTGGCATTGGACCACAAACATCTGAGTGTATTAGATCTAGGGTTTCCTTAGATCTGTTGTTGCTTCTTGGGAATGGTTTCTTAATATTCTTCCCAAGGGCACATCCCTTGCAAATTCCTTCGTGTGTAGACTTCAATTCTGGTATCCCTTCAACCATCTTTCTGAGGAAAGGTAATGCTTGATAATTGATATGAGTGTACTTTCTATGCCAAATCTCATTAGGATTGACTTCGTCATGTACTAGGGATTCTTCATTTCGTTCTAGTAGTCTATACAGATTTCCTTCACGTCTTCTCATAACCCTAGCATCTTCTATGCTGGAATCTTTATGCCATGATAACACTTTTTCATCTATGAAGGATATTTTGTTTCCTTTGTCTTCTAAACATGATATTGATATAATATTCTTTTCTAAACCAGGTACATATAAAACATTTCTTAAGTGAACATGATTACCTGATTCCAATTTGACGGAGGCTTGTCCAAATCCTTCGATGGGGTAGGTGCTTTTGTCTCCAAGCTCCACTTTGTACGATGTCTTTCTCTCATTCAGATTTGAGAGTCTAGCTTGATCTCCCGTCATGTGCCTGGAAGCTCCACTGTCGATTATCCACATATTGTCTTCAATTGTCTCAGTAAGTGCTGAGTAGTGTAAGAGACTGATTGTTTCACACGTCTTCGGTTGACTGGTAATTGGTCATGCCTTGATCCAAAACTTCAACTTCGTCATTTCTATCTTCTGAGAAAGTCAATAGGTGCGCTGAGTTAGGGCACATCTGGATATCTTCTCCTTGAGTGAGATGCTCCATCGCAAGGTGTCGGATCTGAGAATTAGAGTTTCTGCAACTGCTACTGCTAGTGACCCTAGCTACAGATCTTTGGAAGTTGCTCCTGCTAGTAACCCTAGCGGTAGTTCCTCAATGAGCTCAATACTTAGCGGTTATGTTTCCTTCCAGCGTTTTAGGCTGATTAAAGGGGCGTGGGCCCATAACCTGTTAGAATATAGAAGATTGTGATCGTTTTACCATTGACGATACCCTCGTCACCCAACCACTGGCCGAAGCCACCCTCTGAGCACCTTGACCTTGACTGAGAACAAAATCCTGGTAGCAATCCAATAGCCTAGAGAGGGTAATGCACCAAGCAAGAGAATAGAAACTAAGTTGAACAGATGATCCCACCCAAAAGCTAGCGCACCACTTTCCCAGCTCTCCTAGAAAACTTGCGCACCAAACTACTGCTGCTTGCAACTGCCTGCGCAGATTTAGCTCTCACTACAACTGCTGAGATGTGTAATAATGAAATGGGCGCCCTGTATTTATAGTGAACTGGGTAGACTAACTGGGGCCGACTTCTCCTTCTGGGTATCAATAAATTCATATTAAATGTATTTGTTCAGCCGACAACTTGTCTAGGGTTTCCTTCAATTCTTTGCTTCCTTCCGGAGGATTCTAGTCTTGTCATAGGTCACAATAGAGGTTCATACCTCTCGAAGCTACCATAATATTAACAATAGCAACTTGATCCAAGCTGAAACACAAGTCCAAATGAAGCAGGTGTGACCTACGAAGGTATGCCCCTCATAAATGCTACCAAATACACTGAATCTGAGCCAAATGCTAATTGTGAGCTCTAAATGGAAAACCCCTCCACAGTACTTTGATACTGGTGTGTGGCCTCCCTCTGAAACTGATCCCACCACAATCTGACAAGTGCAAGACCGCCCCACTATTGATGTGCCCTCCTCAACAAGTGCACCCTCCTCAACTGTGGAAGCTCCTCAACAAATAAACAAGGCCCAAAGCTTGATGGCTCTTTCCATGAAAGCATGCACCCAAGCTAGCCTCACCTAATGCACCAAACCTCATCTCCAATATTTCTCTCAAACTCTCCAAGTGAGAAAATGAGTGAATGAGCTCTCCTTTGCCCTTTGCACCCCTCTGGAACCTCCATAAGGAAGCCTAAATGATCAATGGCTGAGATCATCCCATCTCCCATCTAATCAAAGGTTGAGATCTCTCCAAAAGTATCTCACTCAAAAACCCACTTTGGGTTAAGTTCCCTAAGTTCACTTTATGTCTCTAATTCACCCACAAAGTGAATTAATAGTCATTTTAGGCATAAATGACAAAATTTCACTTTTGACTTAAATCTCCCAAGTCAAAATGAAATTAGACATAAAGTACAAGGCACAAAGTACATAGTACTTCCCACATGTGTTTAGGAGCTCACAAACACATGGGGAACACCACCCAAGGTACATCATCTCAACACTCCCTCTTACTGAGGAAGGTGTTCCTCACCAAGCCCATCTTGTCTCTGAAATAGACATGTTTTCCCCTAAACAGGGCCTTGGTGAGTATATCTACAATTGTCTTGTCAGTCGATATATACTGCAATTGAACTGTGCCTCTTTGAACCCAATCAAGGATGAAGTGATACCCGATCTCAATGTGCTTCGACCGGTCATGGAAAACTGGATTCTCAAAGAGTTTAATGCAACTCTGATTATCACAATGTATGACGGTCGGTGGCATCTCCTGACCAAATAATCCAACCAGCATCTTACTGATGCAGGAGCATCGCTAGAAAGCACGCAGAGGCAGGACCACTTAGCATGTGGGAGTTCTTCTAGAACTTCAATGTTGGCAGTTGCAACCAATTTTGAAACCCACCTTAACTCAGCGCCAGAATTTACCTTTGGAGGCACGCTTGAACCAGTGTTGAAATTTACCCTTTGAGGCACGTTTTGAAAATCGCAAGCGGAGTAGGAGTTTCCATTACATCTCTGGATTGAGACTAGTCTAAGATAACCAGTAGGTTAAGTTTTAGAGTAGATAAGTAGGCAAGGGAAACCCTAAAAAGTTCGGTAAGCTAAATAGAGGTTTTGCACACCCAGATAGGGTTAGCTGTAATACAGATGGAGAATAGTTGGAAGAGAACAGTGAGTTAGCAGGAGATCTCAGTTTTTACAGTTGTTGTAATTTGAATGTATTTTGTAGCCTTTTTGGCACTCATGAATAGAATAGAAGGAAAACTGATCTAATACATGGTGTGTGAACAATGTTTTGCAATTTCTCGTCATTCTATTTTTATGAGCAAGTGAATGAATCTCCATAGGAGAGACTGGAACTGTGAATGTTAGCTTTTCAATTTCAAT
This sequence comes from Picea sitchensis, assembly GCA_010110895.2. NCBI lineage: Eukaryota > Viridiplantae > Streptophyta > Pinopsida > Pinales > Pinaceae > Picea > Picea sitchensis. Next base: position 107,958 of record SNQJ01S0004574.1, read on the forward strand.
TGTTTCTCTTCATTTGAAGTTCTGCAAGGTGTGCATCGAGCTAGAGAGAGGAACGCCAGGAGATCAGGAGAGGAATTTCTCTATAAGAAATCCCTTAGATCTGAGTTATTGAGATCCCTTAGACGCAAGGAGTGCGTGGGAAATCGAAGTTTGCATCAGGCAAAGCTCAGGAGGAATAACACTCCATAAAGTGTTATCAAGACCCAGGAATCCATTTCCCAGGAGGAGCGAAGGTCGACACCTTCAAGATTTAGGGAATCTTCTAAGTCTGAGAAGCTAAAATCTCAGGAGGAAGAGCATTATCGATCGTTGGATCTTCGGAGGCCCAGATCCATTGATTCATGACAAAGGGGTGCTTCGACATTCGATGATCGAGTGGAGTGACCGAATTTCGTGTCGGGTGAAGTCACAAAACATCGAAACGATCGTAGTCATCGGCCAAGGGTTGATCTAAGCTGTAGATCTCGTGCTGCCGTACTTTCGGTGTTTGGGACTTGGAGGAGTTGGATGCACCTTGAGGTGAAGGTGGTGGTCATGAGCACATGGTCACATAGATAGAGGAAAGGGAGGAACCAAATTACGATTAGCCCATTGAATTTCGGGACTCAGAGGGGTCTGCACCGGGGGACCATTGTATAGGAAACCCAAAAACATCGAAACGCAACGCGCCTTTGGGATAAACCAGTGGTCACACCTATGGTCTCGTGGAGTCTGCCTAGTGCTGGTTTGCATGAGCAGACCACAGACAAGGGCATGTGGACTTAGTGTTAGAGGTTCCCTTTTGGAACCAGGAGAGTCGTTCCGGCTCCAGAATCAGAGATCTTGACCGGGAGGTCACGCAACCCTCAGGAGGGATAGGGGGTCTGCATTAGGTGGTATCAGAGCTTAAATTCTTCATCTGTAGACTTCAGGTAAGAGAAAAAGAGAAAAGGAGAAGACAGAGAACTCGAAGTTGTACTCTGTGTGTGACAAGCAGTCAACACAATGCTGCCAAGGAGACGAGGAGAGGCACCTTTAGCCAACCGTGTTGTAGAAAGGGAGATGCGAGAGCTTCACGCAAGATTGGAAACAATGGAAGCAGCATAGAGAAGAGCACCTGACGCTGGAGATGTTAGTGATGAAAAAAGTGAAGAAATAGAAGTCGAAGAAGCTGTAGGAGGGGATGATGCTGAAGGGCATTTGTTGAGAGCAGTTTCCAGGTTGGGAGGCAAAGCTAAGATAGAGGTTCCCATGTATGAGGGAAATCTAGATGTTGAAGAACTGTTGGATTGGATAAGATCCATGGACAAACATTTTGACTATGAAGATGTCGATGAGGAGAAGAAGGTGAAGTAGGCAGTCACCAGGCTAAAAGAGCATGCAACACTGTGGTGGGATGAATTGTAGGTTGAGAGGAGAAGTAAAGGCAAGCAAAAGATAAAAATTTGGGATAGAATGGTAGCCAAGCTAAATGCTAAATTCATACCCAAGGACTATCAGATCAATCTGTTCAGGAAGCTACAGAACCTGAGACAGAAGGGGATGATAGTTAAGGAGTACAGCGAGGAGTTCTACCGACTGAACATCAGAACTGGACAAAGGGAAAGAGATGAATAAAAAGTCGTTGGATATATAAATGGCTTGAGATATGAAATCCAGAACAAGCTCAGCATGATGTCAGTTAGGACTGTGGAGGACACTTATCAGTTTGCACTAAAAGTGGAGGATAAGCTGGTCAGAAGACAGAACTAGCAAGGAAGAGGTAAAAGCTTGGTCCCAAGCAAAATCAAGGGGTTTAACCATGATAGAGCACATCAGTCTAAGGATGAGGCAGAGAAACCACACAATCAATTGGAACGAAGAGGAATTTCTTGAGAAAGACAGAGTGGTGGAAGACACTCTTCTAGAGGAAGAGGCAGGGGAGGAATAATATGCTATGCTTGTGGAAAGATAGGACACATGTCTTGGGAATTCCCTGAGAAGAAGAAAGAAGAAGGAGGAAAAGCTCACATTTTAGAAGCGCAGTGAAGAGGTGTTGAAGAACAAGGAGCAGAGGATGGAGCATCCCCGATGTTGAGAAAAATTCTCTTAAAACTAGAGGCAGAGGTTGAAAAGCCAGTGCAGAGGAACAGTCTCTTTAGGACAACTTGCAAAACTAAGGATAAAGTATGCAAGGTGATCATTGACAGTGGGAGCACTGGCAACCTAGTATCCACAGAGATGGTGAAGAAATTGGAGCTGAAACCAACTGCACACCCAAAACCATACAAGGTCTCATGGTTGTGAAAAGGACACCAGGTAACGATTACTAAACAATGTCTGGTTGAAATTAAGATAGGAGGTTATAAATATGAAATCCCGTGTGATGTAATTCCCATGGATGTGTGCCATATTTTGTTGGGAAGATTATGGCAATTTGACAGAAATGTCATTCATGATGGGAGGAAAAACACATATACATTGGAGAAGAATGGTAGGACACATATGTTGCTGCCAATGGAGGAGAAAAGAGTGAAAGAGGAAGCCGGTGCAAGCATACTTCTCATGAGTGGGAAGGAACTCCTGAAAGAAGTCAAGGAAGAATAGGAGATGCAGTTTGTTGTGGTAAGAAAACCCAAAGTTATCCTCACAAGTACATCAATGGATGATTTGACTGAGGAAGTTCAGGAACTATTGGATAATTTCGCTGATATAGCAGTGGATGAACTGCCAAACTCATTGCCACCCATCAGAAGTATCAGTCACCATATCAACTTGATACCAGGAGCAAGTCTATCTAACAAAGCAGCATACAGATTGACACCTTGTTATAGGAGAAATCTGTAAGTGTGGACACAAACCGATCTCCCTAGATCCACCTGGTATCTAGAACAAAACAGGACAAAATAATACACTTTCCCTAGATCTAGCCTATTGAATGAACTGAGAGATAAGGGCTATGGACATACCTTATGAACGCTTTCCTTAGATCTATGTTGTTCCAAGCTTCGCTTCAATGCTCTCGTCCCGTCCAGATCACAACAAAACGAACCAATCGAAGTAAAGACAAGTTAAGATATTCAATGACTATTCTATACATATGATCAAGGAATTATGTAATAAAGTGACATCATCTTTATGGGAAAGGGAAATATTGTTGTATTGAATTAATTGAAAGTGAAACTTACAACCTGAGCCTTGATGTCATAGGTCTCCTTTCGATGGCTTCTAGCTCTGACACACACACTTGCTCAAGCATGAAGAAAATCAACCACATGTAATGACCTTGTTGTTGTCTCTTGCTGCTGTAGCATCAATCCTCCATACAGTCTTGCACTAATTCTCTAATCAAACTCTTGCTAACTTGCTGCTAACTGAACTTCTTAACTTAACCCTTTCCATGAGCAATCTCCTCAATATATAGGAAGAGATAGATTAGTTACTTGGATAGGGAATGATCCCAAGATATCTGGAATGACAGTACTTGAATAACCACTCGAAAGCCAACTCATCCTTCTAGAAGATTCCCTTCTAGAAGGTTCGATATCTTTATCTTTTTCCCTTTTAAAATCATGTCTGCACCCTAACCATGAGTACAGTGCGGGAGGTTCGCACCCCAGCTTAAGGTAGCCTGCGGGAAACAGGCATTCCCGCAGGTGAATATATAAGTATCCTGCAAACATGTTTCAAAGTGTGAACTCTGGAAGAAGACAACTGTAACTTTTCTCAGGAAAGTATTCTTGGTAAAGAGCTTGATTTTCCATCATCATGACATCATCACAGTAACCAAATTTGTGGATAACACACCTCGAGAGAATGAGGAGGTGAAGAACTAAGTCCAAGAGTTGCTAGACAAGGGTTTGGTCAGAGAAAGCTTGAGTCCATGCGCAGTACCAACTGTGTTGAGTCCAAATAAAAATGGAGGGTGGAGATTGTGCACAGACTCGAGAGCCATCAACAAAATCACCATCAGGGATAGATTTCCTTTACTGAGAATGGATGATTTAATGGATTTCTTTAGTGGAGCAAATTTCTTTTCTAAGATAGATCTAAAAAGTGGATATCACCAGATCATGATGAGAGAAGGTGATGAATGGAAAACAACCTTTAAGACAAATGAAGGTCTGTATGAGTGGCAGGTTAGGCCATTTGGCTTAACAAATGCCTTGAGCACTTTTATGAGGCTAATGAATGAAATTCTGAAAGATTTCATTGGCAAATTTGTAGTTGTATATCTAGATGATATACTGATCTTTAGTAGGACTAAATAGGATCATTTGAGGCACTTAACGTTAGTAATGAGGAGGCTGCAGCAGGAGAAATTGTTGATAAATCTGAAGAAGTCCTCTTTTATGAAGACAGGGCTCATTTACTTGGGTTTTGTGATCTCCTCAAATGAATTGAGAATGGAGCCAGAGAAGGTGAAAGTGATCAGAGAATGGTCGTCACCAAGAAGCATGTTCGAGGTAAGGAGCTTCCATGGACTAGATAGCTTCTATAGGAAGTTCATCAGAGACTTCAGTGGGATTTGTGCACCAATGATGGACACAGTGAAGAAAAGGCACAAGTCATTCAAATGGACAGAGGAGGCCAAAGGGAGCTTCAATATACTGAAGGAGAAGATAACAAAACAACTGATTATAGTCTTGCCAAATTTTGAAAGGACATTTCAGGTAAGGTGTGATGCAAGTGGATTTGCAATAGGAGCAGTTTTGAGTCAGGATAATAGACCGGTTGCCTATTTCAGTGAGAAGTTGAATGAGACTAAGAGGAAATACTCCACATCTGACAAGGAGTTTTATGCCATAATTCAAGCCTTGAAGAAATGGAGGCATTATCTTGTCCCACAAGAATTTGTCTTGTATAGCGATAACCAAGCTTTGCAATTCATAACCAGACAAGAAAAATTGAATCAGAGACATGCAAAATGGGTTGAATTTATGCAAAATTTTACTTTTGTCATAAAACATATTGTTGGGAATGCCAACAAGGTTGCTGATGTGTTAAGCAAGAGATGTTTAATTCTGCAGGAATTCCAGGTGAAGACCTTGGGGTTTGAACACCTTAAGTACATGTATTGTGATGATACAGACTTTAAGGAAGCATATGAAGCATGCACACACCCTGTGTTGAGAGATAGAAGTCAATGGATAGATTACATGATTTAGGAAGGACTATTGTTTAGAGGAAATCAGTTGTGCATACCAAGATGCTCAATGAGGGATAATATTCTAAAGGAGAAGCATAGTGGAGGATTAGCTGGACATTTCGGCCATGATGAAACATTTGCACAATTGAGCAGTTCATACTATTGGCCAGGTAAGAGAATAAAGGTGATAAAGTTTGTGAACAGATGTAGAATCTGCCAACATGCAAAGGGAAAAAGACAGAACACTAGGTTGTATCAACCATTGCCAATACCAGAGAGGCCTTGGGATGCAATAAGCATGGATTTTGTGTTGGGATTGCCAAGAACGCAAAGAGGATTTGATTCCATATTTGTGGTAGTGGATAGGTTTTCAAAGATGGCACATTTCATCCCATGCCAGAAGACCAGTGATGCAACACATGTTGCAAATTTGTTTTTCAAAGAAGTTGTGAGACTTCACGGCCTACCCAGAAGCATTCACTTGGACAGAGACACAAAATTTGTTAGTCACTTTTGGAGGACGTTGTGGAAGAATATGGGGCCAAATTTTTCCTTCAGCTCAGCTTATCACCCTCAGACAGACGGACAGACTAAGGTGGTAAACAAAAGTCTGGGAAATTTATTGAGGAGTTTAGTCACTGAGCATCATAGTCAGTGGGACCAGATTCTGCCACAAGCAGAGGTTGCATACAATGACTCACCAAACAAGAGCATTGGAAAGAGCCCATTCTGAATACTATATGGAATGCAACCCAGGGGAGTGTCTAAGTTGAGAGACTTGGAACAACGTGAGATCAGAAGTGCTGGAGCGGAAGATTTTGTCGTTGAGATGCAGAAACTCCATAGCCAGATTAGAGAACAATTACAGAGTTCTAACCAGAAGTATAAGCACATAGCTGATCAACATCGCAGGGAACTTCAATTTGAAGTGGGAGATCAGGTTTTGGCACATCTCAGGAAGGAAAGGTTCCCTAGAGGAACATATAACAAGTTGAAGATGAAGAAGATAGGACCCTGTAAGATCTTAAGGAAGTTTGATGCTAATGCCTATGAGATTGAGCTACCAGATGGTGTGGGCATATCTCCCATATTCAATGTTTCAGACCTGTATCCTTACAAGAAAGATGACATCGAGGGATCAAGAGATCAAGAAAAGATTCAGTGGGAGAAACAAATGCATGTGGCAGAAAAGCCACAGATGGAGAAAATTGTAGATCAGAGTATTGGCAAGAAGACCAGAAGAAAAACCTATTTTGAATATCTAGTCAAATGGAAGGGTGTTGGTTGTGGAGCCTGATTATCTTTCTGATTCAGAGGTCCTTGCTTTCAGTCGTGTTTATACCCCATGAAGTATTTACACCCCGGAAGTATGTACACTCTTCCACGCGGGGGAGTGCAGAGGGGGGGTACCTCCTCTGTGGGGTTCGGGGGGCCTATCCCCCTGGCTGGGGGGTCTAGGGGAAAGCGGGCCCCCAACGAGGGTTCGAGGGTGAAGCCCCTGAAGCAAAAATTGTCTTGTAAAAGTATATTGTAATTTCATTGTAAATCTGGACTGTTCATTATAAGGTCGCAGATCTAACGATAGAGATTATGTTAGGGTTTTTTTCCCTAGAAGGCAACCCTCTTTTATGAGGGGAATGTATCGCGGCTATGGATGGTGGTGAATATTGTATTCTGAGAGAGGAGACTGTGAGAGAATGAAGAGGAAGTTACAACGGGTTTTGCTGTAGGTTGTATCCCTTCATTTGCTAGATAATAATAAAGGAAGGACCCGGCAATTTCTCTAGTGGACATAGCCCACACTGGGTGAACCACGTAAATCTATGTCTCTCTTGTATTGTGTGTCTTCTGTGTTTTGTTTATGCATTTGTTTTATTTTATTTCTCTGCAGTCCTGTTTTTCTAACAACTGGTATCAGAGCATAAGGTAACTCGCAGGAAAAGAGGGTTCCTGGTTCGAGTGGGAGCAATGTCGGAAGATGGAAAGTTTAGGGTCAAGAAATTTAATGGCCAAAACTACCAGTTATGGAAGATGAACATGGAAGACTATTTATATCAGAAAGATCTATTCCTACCATTGAGCAGAGTATCAAAGAAGCTGGCGGCCATGAAGGAAGAAGAATGGGAGATTCTTGATAGAAAGGCTCTAAAAACGATACGGCTGAGCCTGGCAGCATTGGTGGCTTTCAATATTTCAAAAGAAAAGACAACAAAGGGTTTGATGGACGCGTTGGCCAAATTGTATGAAAAAACCTCAGCGTCGAATAAGGTATTTATAATGAAGAGGTTATTTAATATGAAGATGTCAAAAGGTGGGTTTGTTGCAGATCATTTAAATGAATTTAATACGGTTACTAATCAACTAAGTTCTGTAAAAGTGGACTTTGATGATGAGGTTAGGGATCTTCTAATCTTGTGCTAATTGCCAGAAAGCTGGAATGGCTTGGTCACGGATGTAAGTAACTCTATCTCTAGTTCAAATACTTTAAAATTTGATGATGTTGTTGGTGTTATCCTTAGTGAGGAAATGCGACGGAAAATCACAGGTGAGACATCAGGAAATGTGTTGAACATGGAGAACAGGGGAAGACAAAAGGATAGAGGAAAGGGCTCAAGAAATCGCGGAAATTCTAGGAAGGACAGATCCAAATCCATACTTGGAAAGATAGAGTGTTGGAATTGTGGGAAGAAAGGACATCTGAAGAAAGACTGCAGAGCTCCAAAGAAACAAAGAGATGGACAGTAGGAGAGAAATCAGGAAGCAAATGTAACAGGTGATGTGTTACAAGATGCTTTGA